>JAWLRI010000460.1:3326895-3344701 GCA_034781795.1 Crypturellus tataupa | reverse complement strand
TGTGCAGGGGGGTTGGACTAGATGACCTCTAGAGGTCCCTTCCAACCTTAGGCATTCTATGATTCTATGATTCTCTCTCTCTCTATATATATATATAATCTTGTCTACAGCTGTAGAAAATGTCCTATAGTTCTTCTACTCTGAGGGTTTCCAAGCTTCACGAGATGAGCACCACTCTGGAAGCCTTCCCCAGAGAAGTATATGAGAGAAGACAATTCCCCTTTCAGCTTTACTAAAGTACCAAGACACGTCTCCAAAGAAAGTCAGCCTGTGAGCCTCTCTCTCTCATATTCTCTGCGATTTAGATATTCCTAGGTTTTTAGGTGTATTTTTTGGAACTTTTGCAATAAAGAAGTCATCTGTAGGAGGTCTGTTCTAAAAGGCCACACACTTCAGAGGGGCAAATCAAAGTTCACAGGTACAAACTGACAGAGCCAACTCCCGCCTCCGCAGTGGGAATGCAGCTACCCAAGAACAGCAGAACAACAAAAATGCAGAATTCTCAAGCTACAAACAGGAGTCCTGGAGTGCTTTTTCCCAGTAAAATAAGATCCACATAGTCTGAACCACACATTTGTGATTCACCTCAATTCTAATAAATGATGCCACCTTATAGCTTGCAATATGAATAGATTCAGTAAGAATTTCACTTCAATAAAATCTGACAGAGGAAAATTTAAGAACTAACAGGATAAATGGAATTTAACTTCCAAAATCTTCTACCATAAATCTGCCAGGATAACCTTTTATTTTATATGCAATGCACTGGAAAGCATTCAAGATTTCATTAGGTCAGTAGTTTTTAGTTGAAATTATATATTCTCCTGTGGCCCAAGAGACAACTGTTTAAGCAGACAGACCTTCCATACCTACGAGAAAAGTTACCTAAAGATTAAAAATGTCCTTAAAGTTGGGGAAGCAATAGCACAATTGCAAATATCTACATTTGATCTGCAGTATCATTAAATCTAAAGCAGCAGTTCTGGACACTTTTTGCTTGAGTCCGCCTGCCAAGGCGCTCTCTGCATTTTCATCTCTGCTTCCTTGCATCCTCTCCCTGTCTCCATTGCTTTCTTGGCTGCTTTTCACTGGCACTAGCTCCCCTCCCCTGTCACCAGCAGTGCAGTCACAATCTCAATTTTAAAAAACAGTTTGACACAGCTTAAGTCCTGTACAGCATCTCCTCTCTGATGTTGGTGCATCTCTCTGGCAAAGAACTGCTACTCCAACACCTTCACTGTTTGTAATAGTGTAAAAGTCCGTCACAACAAGACAATATATAGGGGCCCAAGAGCTCTGCAGAAATGCTAAATTGTTGCCTTCCACCTCATTAATGATCATAATGAATTTACTGATCGTAACGGCCAAGATCCCAGCCCTCTTGTAGGAGAGCATCCTGCCCCTTGCACTGGTACTGCTGGAAGAGCAGGCAGCCAGGGTGCAGGTGCCACCCAAAAACTAATCCTTTCCCTTCCTCCTCCCACTTTTTTTTTCCCTCCAGCAGTTTCCTAAACGGGCTTACCACACAGCCAGAGCTCTGGCATGCGGAAATAAAGAATGAGCAGCCACAATTTAGACCTGTTTAAACAGCTCTGGAATAATCTCCATCCGCTGTGCAAGGCACCAGCCCGCATGGAGCTGGCGCAGAGCAGACGCAGGATGCCACGGCATGTCCCACGGCAAAGAGCAGGAAGCCTGCACGATCCCAGGCAGGAACTGCCAGCTCCACATAGAGGCACCTCACACTAAATACAATGAGTGTCCATCTAAATTACCTGAGGGTCAGCAATTTCAACACAAGCCATCAAGCCAGAAAAAATATGCTACAGGATTGAGACTGGGTAGAAAAGCGTGTGAAATGTTCCCATATTCTTTTAAAAATACACATATACCTGTTTTCCTCCTGAAATCTTTTCTTTATCTTGTCAAATATTACACTTAGCTTAGTGTAGCTTAGTTATGATATACAGCTTAATTATGATATTCTAAGTAATAAAATCATTCATATTTGCCTCAATATGTCCTAAAATCTTGCAATCTGTTATCCGTTTACTCCATAGTCAAACTAGTGCTGTAACACGGTCACAAGTCAGTACTTCCATTACAGCAGGAGATGTAATTAATGTGATGAAGTGTCAAAAACTACCAGGTTACCTCACAAAGAAAAAAAAAAAATCAAGAATGAAGTGAAAAAAGCACACAAACACACACAAACAAGAACTCTTCTATTTTCTAGGGATAAAATTCCTATTATTTCGGTTGCAGAAGCACGTGAAATCCCATCAGTAGCAGAGGCTGTGTGAAATGTTGTAAAAAAACAAGTTTCTTGAGCTTACAGTGCAATTGGCTGATTTTCAAAAGAACTATAAAAACATATTAGGAAGTAAAGCTCATTAAAAGTTGTTTTTCCACATGCTGCATATACTAGGATAAACTGTGAAGTGTTTAGTGCTAAAATCATCTTCTGCTCTCAATTCTTCTTTCTCTAAATACATCAAATTACTTTAGCAGACCGAGCACAGACAACTAGATTTCCCTCTGCTCTCTTGCTTTGCTTTTAGCTCCCGGTGAAGCTTCTGCTTATGACGGTGCTATATTACAAAACCCCAAAATCAAGTGTTTCTCATGAGAGCTGACCTTTACCACAGTCAAACAGAAATCACAGCCATCTATGTTCTCTTCTGCTCCCAAATAAGCTTCCCTAAAACCTTCAGAGATCTCCTAGTATGCGGAGCCCAGTGGGCAAGCAGATGCAACCATCACAAACAAGGAATTAGTCAACACCAGCACCGCGCTGCCACCAGACATGAGCAAGAAATGGCATTTTCATTTCAGCCTCACTTAAGCCATGGTTTCAGTAAGGAACGTTTCACAGACTCACTCACTTCCAGGCACTCACACCTGACCATACGAAGGGCAGGTGGCAAGTCTGGACTGTGCTCTGATAAAGTATCACTGCCTCCAGCAGCATCCAGAGCTGTCAAGAGGTTTCCTAGGATACTGTGCAAGGCGACCTACCAAGCCCTGCTTTGTTCCAACCTACTCCTGAAGTTTCCTCATCCATTGTGAAGAGCCACTGTAGCCTCCTTGCCCCCTCTGCACCTTTGGAAGGCAGTGCTCATCTCGAGGACCCTACGGGCAATATAAGCCAGCAGATGGAGCTGAAGTGCAGTTTTATCTGCTTGCTGCACAGGGAAGAAACTCAATCTTTGCTTCTGAATATAGACTGAAAGGTGGAGGCAGCTTTGGAAAGAGACGGCCTCACTTGCTGCACATGTTAGGCAGCGTTAAGCTGTCACTTCACAAAGCAGCCTTCAGCGAGGAGCTGCTGCTGTATGAAGAGGTAAAAAAAAGAAAGAAAAAAAATAGTGTGAAGGGCAATAAAACACAATGGCATGATTTTAAAATACAAAACTCTTGCATAAAATAAGTTTCCACGTTTTCTCTGACCATTAACTCAAGTTATTTTCTGGCCGTACTCTCTGGCATGAGTTGAAAACAGTACAGAAAACTCTCCAGCTACAAATGAAATTAATTACTGTGGTAAACCAAATCTGTGCATTTGCATCAAGATTTTTTTATACTACAGCTCTCCCAGGCTTGAGCTGTTCTTTCCACAAGCCCCAGAGGCAGCCCCTGCAGCACCTGTGCTGCAATACGCAGCGCTGGGCGAAGGGGAGGGCGGCCCGGCAGCCCCTATGAGCTGTTTTAACGTGAAAATTCGGTTCTCGAGAACACAGGAGCAAAACGGAGCGCAGGGCAGCAGCACCTGGGGTATCGGGCACGAAGTGCAGTGGCCGTCGGGGCAGCCGAGCAGCGCGACGCCAGGGAAGTGCAGCCGCTGGCCCCGCGGGGGCACAGCAGGGACCGCGGCTGCTGCTGCTGCGCCGGGCTAATGTGGCAAGTGGGACTCGAGCGCGGGGCTCGTCTGGGAGCCACTTCCTCTTTCCTCCCGGGCAATCTGCTGGGCCACTTCCCCATTTCTGGCTTTTCTGTTTTACAGTTTTTTTTTAACTTGAGAATAATTTTCAATATTAGTGAAGCTATGCAAATAAGCAGGACACTGCGCTTGAACTTGGGGTATAAAGTAATTCCTAGAAGTCCCCTACTTCAAAAAAATACCCACAAACAGTATTATTTGGCATGTTTCTTCCAAAATATCGGGGTGTTGGGTTTTGCCTTTTTTTTTCATTTTATTATTGAAACCTGGTAAATGAGAAGGCAGATATTTCTTTTTCCTCTTTTCTTTTTAAACTTACAGGTTTACCACAGATCTGACCTCCAGAACAAACTAATATTAAAAAAATTCACTTCAATCTGAAAAATTTGACTACTGCAAATATTAACTCTACTGTAACATTAAAGTAACATACAGGACTGCCTTGAAATACAATTCCTATATATTCCAGATCTTCAGTATTTGTGGTCTGTGTACAATTGTAAGAGGAAAAAAAAGGAAATTGGTTTCTGTTACAATAATAAAGGAATATATAGATGTAAAAAATATATTTAAAGTGTTAAAGTGTTTCTTTAAATATCCATTTATAATTGAAAATTCTTTTTTTTGTGCTTTAAAGGAAAACGAGATTTTTGGCTGGATGCATCAAAATGTTTCTGTCACAACACTCCTATTTCTGAACTTCCATTCAGAAATAAAAACTCCATGGAGTTTTTGCTCTGAACCAGGTAGGTGATAACAACATTTTGCCTTGTGATTCTGCAAAGGCAACAGACTGATTAGAGAAACCAATTGAATCAAGTGACATAATTTGCACTCTTTTCTTCCAAGTCAGCTTTAAGCATGATCACGTGTCAGTGAGATGTACTCAGCATCACAAGAGCTTCTCACAGAAAGCCAGTTACCTTTCAGACACTGCCAGAACTGCACATCCTGCAGTTCGGAAAGCTACGCTAGAAATAGCGCTTTAAAACACACACTAAATCATCTCTTAGTATTGACAACGAAGGGATTGTTGGATGCTTCCATTCTGCTCGGAATTTGTAAACAGTTAAAAGAGCTTCTCCCTGTGTTGCAATACCAACGTGCAAGAGTTAGGTTTTGCTAATAGAGAGAACAGGTGCGGAAAATAAAATAAGCAAGGAGCCAATACACAGTTACCTTACAAGCATGAATATTCCTAAAACTAATGCATTTGGTTCATTACAAATAACTTAGACCAAGATATATGCAAGTCATAATTAACATAGTGCGGTTCAAGTTACCTAAATAATTAAAAGTAATTCAAATGCATTTCTTCAAAACTTAAAATACTTGAATCTACTCCCTTTAGTGGTTTTTAGTACATCAAAACACTGACATTAAACAGTTAATAAAAAATGCAACACTTTAAAAAAATGTTGGAGTAAAGAATGTCAAGGTAGCCTCTGGAAAGTGTATCAACCCCTCAAACAGCTTTTACTTAGCACTTCAACCATGACCACACACTGTTATGCAAGTCTCAATGTAATTAAAAATTATACTGTAATAAAGCACCACAAAAGAAAAGTAGCAAAGTTATACAGGCAAACTTAAACATTTCCTAAATTGGTGCTCCACTTCATACACTTTATATAACCTTACTATCCATGAGATGCTTTATAGCACTGATTTTTCATTTGCTTAAAACATCATCATGCAGAACAGGCTTCCAGTTATCAGGGTTGCAGTTTCTAACTCCAATCCACAACAACTGTAACTTGAGCTAACAGAAATTACAGGCCAAGACAGGAATGACTTAGTAGGAAAATTAAATCTAGACCACAGACCTTTCCAAAAGGCTCTATTTCATGAAGGCATTTTCCCACCTCAACACTGCACATGCGCACACAGTACAATCTTTCTGCACTAGCATTTGCAGGTCACAGTGGATTTTCCTAAAATATCTATAACACGCAGGAGCAACAAGGCCACCTCTTCTCGGAAGACCTGAAGCTCACTGCGTATAAGCCAAACGTTTCTTCTAAATCTCGAATGCCAAACGCTTGTCCAAAGCATCCTAACTAGTGCATGGGCAAACAGGATCCCAAAGGCAGCACAAACACGTCCCCTCTGAGACCATCGCAGGGGAAGGACCGTTCCCAACATGGGTCAGGCAGCACCACTCTAGCCAGCTTTGATAGGGTCTTCCCAATTTTTTTTAAGTGACTGATTATAAAAGCTTTTCTTTGGCAGTCAGCCAGTACAGAAAGTAAATTCACATTGTCACATCAAACCAAAAAATTGAAATATTTCTGTGTATCAATCCTTTCCTGTGCACTAATTTGTATAGATTTTTGCTTTCTCTTTGCTTTGCTCCCAATGACATTGCTATTTTACTGATGAATTTTGAGATAATCTTGTGCTGTAAATAGTTTGCTAGTTAATCAATAGATATTAAACAAATAGACTGTGGAAGCATGGGGAATATGTTTTGCTTTCATTCAACCCAAACCTAAAAGCTGCCAAAATTTTAATAGAGTATCCACACACATAACTAATTTTTAAGTTTTAGTAAGTCTGCCTGAGTTTTTGAATATGCAGCTTTTACAACATGAAAGGAAAACAAACAACAACAAAGATGAAGTTGTATATAACTACTAGTAAATACTAATTTTTATTGTTTTGTTTTTAAGTCGTTTCTATCCCCTATAACATCATTATCGCCCTTTAAAAAGGTTATGGTTTTAAGTTTGATTTACAACTAAATATTTGAGTTAATGCAATCCAGTTGCGCTGCACTACTTAGAAACAAATAAGCATCATCATCTCAGTACTGGAGCCCAACAGTCCAAATTACCTGTAATATCAGATGTCTAATGCATAAAAGTAAAACTAAGGTCACTTCTTAAGTTAACATATTTTAATTCTTTCTTCTCTCCCCTGGAAAATAAGTGGTGTTTTATCTAATACCCATACATTAACTATAAAATACTCAACACTCTTCACGATCTTACTACTGTGTACTTCCAAAGTTTCACAGAAGACAAAAAAAAGGCAGAAAAATAGCCTGTCAGGTAACTAATTTACTAAAACAGTTTCTTTTCACAGAAGGTGTGTACTTTGGCACTAATAGAGCTGTGCTTTAAAATAGCAAAATTGTGATCAAAGCAAGCTTTTGTTAAAAGTAACTATGCTGTCACAACTGCTTCTCTATTCAAAGACAAATAAGTACAAATGAAAATACAGATGAGAAGTTATGTTTAACAGCCACCCCACCAAGCTATCTTTCCAAAAATCCTACTTCATTGTACCGACTGCTTCAAGTTTCCTCACGTTTAGCGTGGAGCCGGAGCGCTCCTCCTGGCCTGCCCATTCCATCAGCCTTCTGCTCCAGAGCCAGGGGGGCTGGAGCGCTTACACCTCTTCCCTTTGGAGGGAAGCTATATTTCTCTGATCAGACTTAAAATTGTCCTTAAAATTATTAGAACCAGGAGGGAGAACTACCATATCAAAGGCCAGCTGGGGAGGGTTCCACATTATAGCACAGGATGCTGACCAGGCAGCTTCTTGATACACTTACCACTTTCTTTTAAGAAATCACTGGTTTAAACAAGATTTCAATGACCATTTGGGATGCCAATGTTTTTCCCAATCTGGCAAGGTGCGCCTGATCTACTCAGTCTACTGCAGTGCTCTACTCCTTAAAAGTACTCCATTTAAACCTCCTCTAATTATCTCTAATGCACATTGGCTTTCTAGAACATTTTAACTCCTCCGCAAGTGTTTGAGACAAAGCTTATTATTGTTTATAATACAACCACCTTGCTCCAAATCAGTTTATCTGCAAGCACTCCAGCATCTAGTTAATACATACTAGCTCTAGCCTTATCATAGCAAACACCTACTATACGTATCCTTCCCTAGGTTTTAGCAAACGGAATAATTTTCATCTCTGTCTACAGTGTGGCTCTCTTACAGGATATATCACCATATTCCCAAAAGCAACCACATTTCAGGCTTCCCGGGCAAGTAATAAATCTACTGACTAGTTGGGGATAGGTGACCAAGAAAATAATAATTAATAATAAATAAAAATCATTTCCTTTATATCCTGTGTCTGGTCTCAGGAAATATAGACAGATGCTTAGAGGAGGTGGGGGGCAATGCAATCATGTTGGAATATACAGCCCATACACTTAACAGAAAAGTTTTCAAGAAATATGGACCACCTTTTCACTCATGGAGCAAAAAAGACTTTTAGTGTAGTGGCTCCATTTGCATAGAAAAATAAACTTTTGCATATCTGCTGAGGTTAGATTTGCCGCCACCACCACCAAAAAAAGACTTTTTGAAGTTGCCCTCCCCCTGTTCTCACTCTCACTCCTCTAGAGTCAAGGAAGATTTCAGACTCTAAAAAAGGCAGGTCTTTAGTCTACTGAATCAACTCCTGGCAACACTAGCTGGGCAAAACTGCTACCCTTCAGTTGCTATAGATATAAGAAATATATACTGCTCAAAGCAAGCTCTCGACAAAGCAGCAATAAAAAAAGTAGGTTTTGCAAAATTCATAATAACTACTTCTGTTGTTTATCTGAAAGTGAAGTGAAACAGAAAGTGGCAATTCTCCCACTGCAAAAATACACCTCCCAACACCCTCTACTGAAAGCAGAAATTGAACTGTAAGGATCTAAAGGAAACAGAAGAATCATTTATACCTGTATTAAGGGACCAAATCAAAGCACTATAGCATATCATGTTTGTCATCAAAAACAATAAAGGAACTAAAGGCATAATAGGCTTATAGCATTACACAGAAAATTCACATTGCCAGGCAGTTTATGGAATAAAACATCGTAGCAAAGTTTATAGATAGCTGGAACACTGCTAGGATGTTTCTATCCACCGCACAGCTGAAGAGACACCATATGCACCTCATCAAGTTTACCCCAAACAGAAAAACATTTTGTGGCAAGACATGTGTAATATTAATGCACAGAATATCAAATTTCAAACAAAGTCAAATTTAGAGTTGATGGAGAGAGAAAAAAAAGCATTATGCTAAGAGCATCATTTGATTAAGTGAAAGAACATCCTCTTTCCAGGAAAAAAGTTACAGCAATGGAAGTCATGAAGGGGCAGATGACTCTCAGGAACTGAACTCTAGGATAACAGTTAGCTTACAATATCTGTACTTGGATAGAAAATTGAAAAAAATACAAATCCAAATGTCAGGATTAAACATAGTTTCAACATTTTTCTAGACATTTTGCTTCCACTGAAGGAATCCTTACACTCCACAAAGCTGTAAAATCTGCACAGCTATAGCTGGGGTACACTGTCTCCTATTTACACCTTTGCCTTTTCACTTCAGAGTAGTTTACCCCAGATGTCTTGCCTTCAGTTACTACTTTGCTCTTTCATCCCACATATTCAAATGGGACAATGGCTGATCATTCAGTTAAGAAGGACAGGCATTCATTCATACAGGACTTAGAGAAAGCAGAACTTGAAATGGTCCGTCCTAGAGGTTCCCAGGCTGCTGCTTTGCAAGCATGGTAATATTACTGATCCATGGGAAGTTCTTTTATATCTTATTTTTTTACCTGTATTTTCCAGAACATGCTTTTGTCTCTTTTCCATTCATCCTGACTGGCTTCCAAATCCTACGCAAAATTCTATTTGTACATTTTGTCCCTATCACTCTTCATTCCCTCCCAACATTTTTTTTTTTAAGGGGTGCTCAGAGAAGTCTTGAAGTCAGGAGGTCTTGCCCTGCTGCTAAATTCGGCAGCCTCCTGCCCCTAGACCTGAAAAGGAGCAGCAAAGCAACTGTTTCCCTCTGTTGCCTTTAAGAGGCTACGCTGAAACACATCAGATGTCTACTGCTGACTATTTTCTCTCCTTTGGAAGAACATCATCTTGTTTCTTCATTCTGATCACATTTCAAGAACTGTTTGGGAGAAACTGGCACTACCTCCTCCTGCAGTGTCCTATAAATTTAGCTCATCTAGTTTACTAGACACTGAATTCCCCTTGCTAAAGTGGCAGTTGAATTGTACCCAGGCTAATTCTCACGTACAGTGGAAGACCAAAAGAGTAAATCAGTTGCTTACCTATATAGCAGCCCTAACGTCACTATCCTATCCATTTTTGTGGTCTTCCAATTTCTATGTGAAATTCCTCCCAAGTCTACTCTATGAACAGCAGAATGAAAAAGATCTTTTCTTGGAGTCACTTGCATTTGTGTAAGATTGCTTAGTACAGTGCAGGGACATCTATCTTTCACGTAAGAGCATTATTTCTTCGTTTACTACATGGGGGTTTAACATTTCCATTCTCTAGATGGAAACAAGCTGCATGCATACCAATGCTTCAGAGTAAAGACTTAAGAAATAATGAGTTTAATATTGACTGAAGTTGGAAATAAAAGCAGTGGAAAGAAACAGACAATGAAGACAAGTTAGCCATAAATTAACAACTGCACAAAAATATCCCAAAGCAGTATATTCACCCCTAGGAAAAAAAAAAAACAAAACCCTTCCTTCCTCCTCTGAATACAGCAACAAAATTCAAACTCCATTACACTGAAAATGGCAACTAAAGTACAGAAATACCAAGGTTTGAAAATTATTCTGAAATCTTGTCTATAATAGCTTTTCAATACTGGGATTACTAATGGGGATGCAATCTCAAAAAAGCCTCACATTTCACTCTGCATCTAACCATCTCAGGTGATGCAAACCTCCCAGTATGTGAGGTACTCATCTGAGTGCATGCCTGGCACTGGATTTAGGAAAAAAAAGAGGATTTCATGAAAGATGCTAGCAGGTACAGAGCTGCATGCATGACTAATTCTGTTAGGTATACAATGCTGAAAATATTAAATCAACGCTCTCTTGCTGGAATGAGTTGAAGTCAGTGGAGATATGTGCTAGGACAAAATCGCCGCTCGTCTCTAGACTACCTTTTCAATCCTAGCATCAAACAACTTTCTTAAAAGAGAAACTCCTTACAAACTAGGTTTGACACATTAAATTAGCAAAGCTACAGAAACACGAGGAACTTTGTGTTATTAGACATTCCAAACTGCAATAAAATGCCAGTTCTAATTTCACTTCCACCCCCAATGCAATTCAAAGCAGTACACCCATATCACTGATAACTGAACACATTCCACCCTTATTAAACACCAGAATACCAATGAAATAAGGAAAAGAGATGTTGTATAATATTTAAAGGCAAGCAGGGCGTAGCTGGTTATCAAACAGAGTTCGATATCAACCCAAGTAATTTACTGACAATACTGTTAACTAATGCACTTACTATATACAGAATAGAAACATAAAAAGGATTAGTCAGCATTGTTTTATAGGCAAAAAGTTTTTGGCAAACAAGCACGGATTCAACTTTCAAGCAAGCACTATCAGCAGCAAGGAGAAGAGACAAATATGATTTAGTAACACCTATCATCTTTAATTGAAATGGGAAATGTCTAATGAAATTTCTCACCAGTTTGTATTAAGCATGATGTTCATGAAAACACATACTGTAAATTGTTATCCAGTAAGTCACTTTCATAAATTCTGGAAAGAGTTTTGCAAGACTGAAAACAGTAAATAAAACATAGAGACACCTTGATGCTTTGTTTCATCTAAAATAAATTTTATTCAAGTTATTCTTCTGAGAACAAAAAGTCTTCACTACTCCTACAAACCAGGGGATTCTCTTGTTAAGATGACTAAAAATGGAGCTAAAGAGAAGCAAGCAAGTCACTATTTGCTTCACAAATCATGTTGGAATAAAGAATACTAAACAAAATCATCAAGTCTTAATGCGCTAGAGCATGACACAGCTTGCTTAGACTTATGTACTTAGTATTGGTGAAATTGATTTAAAAAACATGGGATTAGGAACTCTTTGTAAAGAAAAGTAGAAATCTTACCAAAAAAAAAAAAATAATAAAATAAAAATCTAAGAACAAGGTAAAATGCCTTACCTGAGCACAGAGTTTCACACTTAAGAGCACCAGATCATGTGCTACGGGGCAGTCCAGCACTCCAAATCTGATCTCGAAAAGGCAAAGCTATGCAATGGTATTTCTGCCAAATTAGCCTAGGTACAAACTAGTAAACCTACAGAGAAAGCCAGATGATACTTGACAAAAACATAAAGCCTGTCAGATCTAAATTAAGCTATTGGAAACACATGAACAATCTGAACCAGGCAAATGCATTTATACTACATCAGTGATCATATGGCCACAGCAACTTTTATCTGATGCACTAGATTTCCAGTGTATCACAGCTCGAGAGCTTACCTCACTTTACCAAAGCCGACCAGGACATGCCTATTACAGCCTCTAAAGCTCTTCATGAGGAGAAAAGTGAGAGATCAAAAGATCTCATTAACCTAGCCCAAAGGCACAGCAAGAATCAGGAGGGCAATGTGAAGAATCTGACCCAGGAATTTGCATAGGAAATTAGAAGCTTTTAAGCACAAGATTAAACCATTCTTCTTCATCTCAGATAAGAAGTTTCAAGATAAGTTAGGGGATTCAGTGTAGGTATAACTCAGAGAAACAAAGATCTATGACCCAAATCAGGCGAGACTGTGACTCCTTTAGGGCTCAAACTCCCTGAAAGTACAAGCTCTCATGTTTAGGATTTATTAACTATTGTTAATAATTACTGATCATTACCCAAATGAATCAAGTTCTACTCAGAACAGACACTGATAATGGCTTCTCAATTTTATTTCACCCACACTGAAGAAAACTGCCTGCCTGTAACACAGGCTGCAACGTGCTGTTCCCACTTCATTGACAGTATTTTTTCCTCTGGGAATTCAATATGCTGGAGGCCTACATATAACTACTGAATGTAAGCAGAGGACAATACACTTTACTATTATTAGTTTCCCAGCACTGCAGCTAAGAGCTTTGTTAACCTAAAAAAAAAGGTTCACAAAGTTCATTATTAAGATTCCTTCTTCCTTTTCAAGTGTTTAATGGAAACTCAATAGATACTTGTTGAGAATCTGAGGGAAATGCAAAATTTAGATAAAAGTCATCTCTTTCATATGTCTGTTCTTCCCAAAACTTTTATATGAAGCTTATTATCCCATTTGAATAAGTTAATCTTAGCAGAAATTCTTTACTCAAATTTAATGAGTTAATTTTAGTTTTATAAGAATTGTGACCTACTCTTTCATTCATCCACCTGATGTGCAACTTGTCAATACTTCAAAGTGTTTCCACCAACTACAAACTAGAGCTAAAAACAATGCAGTCCAATATAAATGCTCCAAACAGACTTCTCAAAACTGCAGAAGTCTTCACTAAAATGCAGATCAATCTCTTTCACATGAGCATCTGGTTATACTGAAAAAATAAAAAATATTCAGGATTAGCAAGACCTACTTTAAAATAGACTGAATAACAGGCTTACAAATTATCTTTTAAAATACTAATCTGTTAGCTTTTTTTGGTTTGCCTTCTGCTTCAAGACTGACTTCTTGCATTCACCTGTCCCATTAACTGAGTACCTTTAAAAGGTTTAACTTTTGATTCAGTCAAATCCATCCTTTTCTCCTACTACTAATAAATGTATTCTGTAAATTCCAGAGAAGGAAAAATAAAGAAAAAGCATTTTTGCTTTTTAAAAGCTTCTAAAAAGCATTTTTGCAGGGGATTTTCAAGAATATGGCACACTCCCTTTACTTTCCAAAACTAACCATCCAGACTGCTGTTTTCCATGAAGGACCATGACAGTAGATCACAAAAACAAAGAAAAAACAACACCCAACCAAACCACCAAAAAAGCCTACCACAAGTATACTTCTTTGAGAACAAAATGTGAATTTTGTTTAAGAATTGTGCTTATCCTCAGCATCTAAGCCTGGTAGTTTACTGAGAAAACTGTAACAACTCTACTACACCACGCAGGATTTTTGCAGCCTGTAGGCGCCAGAAAAGCTGGTTAGTTTTCAGGACATGCCCCTTTCTAGCCTTTCTTCAGTATTTGTGGGTACACGCACACACAGAAATGGGAGCCGAGTAGACCCTTTTCTTCTATTGTTTCTCCCAATCTTGCTTTGCAGAAACACAAAGGATGGGAGTGAGGACTCAGGAGACACAACTGCCCTCTGCTAGCACTTGAGATAGGGAACAAAAAAGCCAAGCTCAGGTTTGGGGTGCAGAGCAGATGGCTTAGCTTTGGAGAGAAGAGCAATAGCTGTCCCATAGCAAAATACAGCCCCTCACAACCTGCAGGAGCCCACAGCAGTCCTATGTCCCAACATCCCTTATCATCAAACACGCCAGACGTCATGATTAATTGGCAAGTTCACAGAAACCAGCAGCTAACTGTCACTTATGCTAACAGCTTATGGGATCAGATTGTTTCATCTTCATTGGTGATGCTTTCAGGAATCCACATACTACCACACAGCAGGATTTCTAAGATACTTTTCTTCCCTCCTAAGCAAACTGGGAGGAAAAAAAAAAGGAGCTGCTCCTCATATGAAACCCACATTATAAAGCATTAAAACATCACATTGAGTATTCTGAAGAGGGACACACTCTCAAATTAAGGCTACTCATATACATTATCTTCATCTTAGTTAAAAAGAAATAATCGACAGAACAAGGTTTATTATCCTTTATTTTTCTAACATTACAGAAAATGCTTGTCTATAATGGGCCCATTCACGAGTGAGGTTCCTGAATCTAACACCTAAAACCAAGCATGTATGTACCTGCAGGACTCATGGACTACAACTTCTTTTTTCAAGCATTTTAGCTGTACAAGACTGTCACTTCACAAAAAAAAATGCTTAATAACATTCAAAGTTAAACAGCTTTCACTGCCACATTATACTTTGTTACCTCAAGCACTGAAAAGAAAGAAAGAAAAGAAGTTTTGGAAATCCACATCCTACTGACTTCAGAAGAAAAATCCTGAGCAAGGCATACAAACAGGTGAAGTATTTCAGCTTTTGTGACACCCAGCAATTCAATCCCTTGCAAAGGGTTCCCCCCCAGTTCTGAAGATACCCTTGTTTCGCTAGGGAAGTCACACTGAACTTAACCCACTAAGTATCACATTTCCTTAACAAAACTTTTTCACCAATAAAGTAAGGAAGTTCAAACAGGAAATCCACCTTTAGTAATGTAGCGCCAAAACCAAAAACAAACTACTTAATGCTACAAAAATATAGCACTGCAGATTTTCAAAAGTGATTTTTCCCTACCACGGCAGCAACCATTGCATTTCCTAAAAGTGATCTTGCAGAAACACATCATGAGATCATGTAATTAAAGATTGCTAAGTATGCACAAGAGGAGCTCTCTCCAAACGGATCGAACAATCTTAGTTATTCCAGACCAAGTTGATCTTGGTCTTAAGCTTGCAGCGTAACTACCAGACATTACTGCAAAACTCACCCAGCTCCCTGCTCCTTCCGGCTTGCTCCAGTAGCAGCAGGTGAGATAAAGGTATCACGTATATTTATGTAACTTCTCAGTCTTGCACAAGAGAGGTGCTATAATTGCATTTGTGTTCCAGGCTGCTGGCAGAAGCAGAGTTTGCATGCTGCTTTAGAAGCACGCTCAGGCCAAACTTACTTAATAGGCTTGACTATTAAAGCATCTGTCTTCACTCACTTTAGATGAGAGTTGATAGGAAGTTAGCCAGCATATAAGCTTGTAAAGTCAACACCTTTTTCTCACCTGCTGTTATTGGTATCGCTCAAGCACAACTATTCAACACAGGCCTCCTAAATTCAACACTTATTTTGAACCCTCTGAACAAGGGTTAACTAAAAAACACTGCTAAAAGGATCCTATGCAGCTACTGAATAACTTCTAAATGCATGTGTTCATGCTGACTAGGCACTAGGACAGAAAAAAAAAGATACAAAACATACTAACATATACACCAGTACAGACCCAAGGGGAGGGAGGAGAAACACTGTTTTCCATCTGGTGGACCCTAAAAGAAAAATGGTCAATATTCCAGAAGACTGAAGACAAGGGTGGGGGGGAGTAGCAAATGTAGTTAAGCGTGTCTGCTGCAGTAGCACAAGGGAGCTCAATCCAGGGGAGAGTGAAAGACCCACAGCAGGGCTGGAAGATTCATCTTCACTTACAGCATGAGGGTTTAGTTATTTAACCTGTTTTTTCAGCTGTCAGTCTTATTTGTGCTTGACATCTCATCTTTAACAAGCAGCAAGAAGCAAAGCTGATCTGCGATGCTACAATGTGCGTAACAGGAAACTGGTATGCTACATCAATCTACCAGGACAGTAATACGTCTGCAAGGAATTGAGCTGGGCTGTGGAGGAGTAAATTGACAAAGGTTTATAATCACAAAGAAGAAAATTAGGAAAACGTTATATTTAATTACATTTACATGCAAATGGCATACGTTTCAATGTACCTGCAAAGTTCATCTCCACTAGCCTTCCTACTAGAGTAACATGACAAGTATTTTGACTGCAAATTTGTTTACATTAAGAACTATGTAAATCACAGCACAGAGTCTTGGTGGCCTGAAAAAAAACATTCATTTTGCATCATTATTTTGCCGCTTGCTAAATTAAAAGTGGTTTAGTCAGCCATACAGAGAGCTTAGCATGCCAGAGTATCTGCTACAGATACCGGTTTTCTAGACAAGGCTGTTACAGGTTGTTAGAGAAGAGTGACACTGCTCTTCTCTTCCTCCAAGAAGTCAAAACTGCACAGACTGAAATTCAGATTTAAGAAAAACGTTTTCTGTTTACATATTGAAGGCTGATGAAAACATAAGATAACTAATCCCTACAGCAAACTCCAAAATAACTACAATTCTTCTCAGGTAAGTTATTTACAAGCCTACGGGGGGTTGGAAGGATGCCGTGTCTTCTTAACGGGCAAAGAGAAAATGTCTGACTGACAAGATGTCTTAGCCCCTTCCAGCACAGGAAGGTGATCCCTGCTGCCCAATTAAAACACATAGCCTTCTCGTAAAGTATTAACCAAGCGCACGTTTCCCCGTCTGGCACTATATTTGTCATCCTTGAATAAATGGCTTGTGTATTGTATTTCATGTGCTCTTCCGGCCCACATCCTGCTAGACACCGGCCGCTTACGAGTGGGACCGGCGAGAGGTTTGCCGAGATAAGCGCCAGATCCCGTTTCTCCGCGAGATGCATCAACAGCAACAAAACACGGTTATGAATAAAACAGTGACCGTGCCCGTAATAAAGCAAAGCTCTGCAAGGATCAGATAAGAAGGAAACACGTACAGGTGGGACCTGCCTCTCTCAAGGCACCTCTATCCGCAGGAGCAAGGATGCCCAGGGCAGTGCAGACTAACACCAGGGTTTCCTGCAATTGGTCTTTGATGCGTTGTCTAGTTTTATTCATATAATTTAACATGCTTGCGTGGAGGTCGTGATCACTGCAACACCTGAGCAATCGCTCTAACTACTGGATTGTTAGAACTACTGCAAAGCCCTAACTCATGGGAAGAGGAGAGTCACGTCAACCCTACCTTTGTATCCTTTACACAGGATTGATGCCTGACAAGGTAATCTGAAACAACATTAAATTTCAGGCCGTCCTCTCAGGGCTGGTAAGTGAGCACCAAGCCTTGGTGCTGTTCGTGAAGCTGCTCGTTACCTGCACTGGGCGGTATTTCAAAGGGGCTCCTCAGCGAGCTCGCCAAACAGCGCAGCAAAGGAAATGGGGGGGAACGGGGGAATTAAGGCATCGCGCGCCCGGGTCGCCACTTTCCCCAACTCGGCGGCGTCCCCGCGCTTCGGGGAGGCCGGCGGGTCGCGCTCCCCGGCGGAGCCCCCCGCCCCGCGGCGCAGGTGCCGCTACCGGGGCCACTGCCGCCCCCGCGG
>JAWLRI010000460.1:3306374-3325776 GCA_034781795.1 Crypturellus tataupa | reverse complement strand
GGCGGGCGGCCATTTGGCGCTGCCGCTGCGCGCCCCGCGGCCGCCGTCGCCGCTGGTGCGCGGTCACGGGTGACACCCGTGTGCTCTGCGGTCGCCGCGGGTCTCGCCGCACACTCCGCGCGCAGAAACAGGCAGCATTTTACGGGCCTCGCGTGTGACTATTATGGAACTGCGGGACCGTCACCGCAGCGCTTGCTTCGCGCTAAGATGGAACTCTTCGTTTGGACAGTAAAATAATAATGTTATAGCCTGTACCAAACCCTGCATTTTAAACCCAAATAAATAGGAAAACGCCCTGCGCTCTCCAATCTGCACCGCGATGTGTGCAGAGAGCAGCTGGGCCCGTGCAGCAGCTCCTCGGTGCAGACCCCGGCGTGAGCTTGGAGTCCCGAGACTTTAGCGCATGTGAATATTTATATACCACAAAATCGAATTTTAAACACTTTTTAATGAAATTATTTACATATCTATACAGGTGTATACATTGAGTGCTGTCCCCCGCGGTGGCGCGGGTGCAGGTGCTGCAGAGCGGTTCTGCCACGCGCCAAGGGCGAGTAACGGAGCGGGGGGAGGCCCCGCTGAAGCTGTTGAGCTCACGTGGCCCATCCGGCCCAAGCAGGCTGCGCGTCGGAGGCCCTGGAAGCTGATGTTCCAGCCCCCAGGCTGCGAGGAAACCCCAACAACGTCCTCGCGGGGTTCAGACTTCGATGGGGAGGCCGGTGCGTGTGTCCGAGCCGTGCAGCGGAAGAGCGGGGCTGTCGGCTGCGCTAACGCGGGGGAGCCCTGCGTGCACCCGCCTCCTCGGCGTCCTCGCGCGGCCGCGGGCAGGACTGACCCCGCTGCCCGTCGAGGTGTCCCGCAGCCAGCGCCGCCACCGGCGTTTTCCAGACAGGCTTCGGGATGGCAAAAACCGCACGACTGAGAATTTTGCAGGTCACTCGACACAGCAAAATGGAGGAGCCACCTCACTAATCACACAGCAACTTCCAGGGAATATTGATTTTCCCAAGCTCAGCGCCTCCAGAACGCGTTTCTTGTCCGATGTAGTTCCTACCCGGGGCTTACAGTGGGAGACAAGCTGTTTGTTACCTTGGATATGGACCCTGGAAAAAACAGTGTTCTGGGCAGAACGGGAAAGTAAGCTAACTGGAAAGAACATCGCCGTGGAAACAGATTTTACAGCATTCCTTCCGCTTTATTCAGCGCTAGACTGCAGCAGGGTCGGCCGCTGCGCTTTTCGCATCCGCCTCGCTGCTCGTCGCGGCCCGGCGAGGCTTTCCGGTGGCACGAGCGCTCCTTCCCGGCACGGCACGGCACGGAGCCACCCGCCGCAGAGCGTCCGCGCGTCCCTCGGAGGGCATCGCTGCAGCCGCTGGAGAGCCGCGGTTCGCTCAGCGCTGAGAGGAGACATGAGTGCTCTGGTAAGTGGTGCTGGTGCTGACCTCCTGCTCTGTGCAACCCGCCGGGCTGAGCGAGCTCGGAAAACAGAAATGGTTTTGCTGGGGCAAAGTTCATTTTAAATAGTGTCTCTTTACTGTTACTGAAAAAAAAGAAAAGGCAGCCTAGCCAGCTTTCCTCTGGAAATGGTTCAAGTGAGCCAAAGTGCCAGGTACGTCGGTTCCTGTCAGATAATGCGCAAGGACAAGGAAGAGGAAGAAAATCCCTTTCTGTTGGAGCTGGTTTATACTCAGAATCCTTTTCTGAGGCGTGGAAAGCTATTTGCTTTGCTGGCATCTGTCCTACATGCGGTACAGGGCCTCGGCTGCCGTAAGGAGCTTTGCGATGAAGTCAGGTCCCTAAGCAGATCGCAGTGCTGAGCACGGCCGAGCCGCTCCGCGGCCTTCCCACCACTGCCGCAGCGGCAGCGCTCGCGCCCGGGCGGGCTGGGGGCACGTTTGTGCCGTCTGCTCCATCGGCTGCCGTGGTCCGTATGGCTCCCGCTTAGCCGAGTCATGCAGGCTGTAGAGTTGGTTTATCCATCATTTATGAGGGGGTCTTTCAACAACAGCAAGTTTTCCATTAACGGCAAGCAAGGATCGCCTTATTGCCAACGAGACAGCCTCCTTGTTCTGTACAAGAGCAAGCTGCAAACGTTACTCTTTTTTGCTGACTCTGGGCCAGGAAGGAGTCACACCCCTGTACAGCACATGCAAGGAGCCTGCGTGCGGCTCCGTGCTGCGTGGGAGCAGGGTCGGAAAGCTGGGGCGAGCGGCAGCCCCCTCACCCGCATGCACCGCTGCCTTTGCACGCCAAGAGCCGCCAAGGCCAGGAGTCATCTCTACATCACCCAGCGCAGGACACACAGCACTCCGCAGACCTCTGTATACGTTGCTGCCAGTATATGTATGTGTTTAAATGTACTGCCATGTATAGGTAGTCATATACCTTCCTCTGCCTTTGGTAGGATGTCCCAGGTGCGATTCCTCACTGCAATCCAGCCACGGCACCTCGCAAACCTGAGTCAGCATCTGTTTAAGTCTCTTGTTATCCCACAAGCCACTTACTGTGCTTAACTTAAGCAGCTCCGCAGACCTCACTACGTTAGATTAAGTGCTTTACCACTTCAGAGCTATGTAACTTCCGAGAGGACTTGGCAGCCGATTCCTCTCTTGTTCTGGACACAAAACCCAGCTTGGAAAACACACCAGTGGATGCAGCCAACGTCCTCAACCCAGTGGCTGCAGCCACAAAACTCCGGTGCTGCGGTGCTTTCGTAGGAGCGGGTTGCAGCTTGGCGCCTCTGTAGTGCTGTGGCTCCCAAGCTGTGCCACATTTCCTAATGGATCCCAGTGCCGGCGGCAGGCAGTGGTGGAGGCGCTTGCCCAGCCCACGGGTGAGTCAGAGGAAGAGCAGGAGCATCGCCCGAGCCCTTGGGGCTCCCTTCCAGGATGGCACCTTCCCCCCTTGGAGGCACCTGGACAACAGTGCCCATGTGTTTAGTCACGCCGAGGTACCTCAAAGTAATAGGCTAAAAAGCAATAAAGAACGCAATCCAAATTAGCTCCCAAACCCACCCCTAGCCCATACACTTTACATATCAGTAACTGGGAACCAAACCGATTAAAAGGGGCAGATACACGTGAGCCAAACCCGCCAGGAGACGGGGGGCTGCTCAGCGAAGCGGCGAGGGCAGGATGCGCCCAAGGAAGGGCTGCTAGAACGGCCCGGGTGCTGCTGCACCATCAGCGCAGACCTTCACAGCAGCTGCAGCCATCAAGAGGCAGCGATTTCTGAACAGAAACTGTCGTTACCGGAGGTAACGGGCAATTGAAAATTGGGTTGCATAAACTCAAATCATCAGTAAAAATATCTATACAAAATACATGGCTTGGCACGATGCTGGCACAGAGGAGGTACGCTCAGACATTTAATATAATCTTCAATGCAATTCCAGAGGTCCATTATTCAGCTGGAAGAACATCTGTAACAATACTGTTTTATTAAAATATTCAGAAGCAAGAGCCTGAAAAAAGACTAATGGAAGCTAATGAATCCCAGGAAAATTTCTATGCAGTACTTGGAGCACCAGACAGAAACATGAAAAACAAATAAAGGAGAGGAAAATAAAAATAAGCCATATTATAAAAATGTGCTGTGCTTGCAGGGGAATAGCCAGCTGTGCGGGCTGCCGGTATGTGCAGAGATGCAGCATTGTGGAAAGGTGGCTACCAGGAAGAAAAATAGAATTTGAAAAACATTTGTATGAACAGAAGAAAACACCTACTCACTAATATCATGGGATGAGCTGCCTCTCGATGCAGAATAAGAAATGTTTTCTACAAAACAATTCAGAACAAAATAATCTTGTGGCTGACAGTTATTTAATCAGAAATGTGAAGGACTCAGTGAGCAAGCCCTGCAGGAACAGAATCTACGATGACGAGAACTGGCTGTGTGGTAGCGATTCAACTGCTACCGCATCCTCCGCTCTTCCTCTCTGCCCTCCTTTTGCGGGGAATTTGCTGGAACTGGCAGCAGGTTTGTTCTGCTGCTCAGGCCGGGCCGTGATGATGTCCAGTCCGGGCCCCATCCAACGCAGCTGGCGAACAGGGGCCGCTGCCCATGGCACTTTATAGACCAACCGGATCTGGAATTGAACATTAGCGTGATGGGTAAAATACCAATAAAACTTTTATTATAAATCCTTGCTTTCCTCCAGGATTTCGAGTCAACTAAATAGAGCCGGGCACAATTCACATCCTGTTTTTGGCATCAGCAGTTATGAAAAATATGGCACGTACACTGTGTTTCCTTGTGCCACTCACCTTTCTGTCCTTCACTAACCCTTCCTGCGTGCATTTTTGTACAGGCAACACTTTGTTCCGTGCAGCAGGGCGGACAAGGCCTCCCTCGCGCTGCGTCACTGTGATGGGACGAGCACAGAGCGGCCACACTCGCACCTGGGCTTAAACTAGCAGAGGCTGCAGCTGCGGAGGGGTTTGTGCCTGGGTCCTCATGGCCAGTCCCGTCCCCTCCTCAAACCCCTGTCCTGACGCTGCTCCACTGTGCCGGCACACAACCCCGCGCCGAGCGCGGCAGCATTTCCCTACAGCACTGCCTTGCCTTGTGCGCAGCGCTGCCAAAACCCAGCCTCAGCTCAAACACCTTCCATGCTCCCTCAGGAAGGACAAGTACTGCGGGATGCAGGGCAGCGGTGACATCAGCTGCTTCTGAAGCAGAAGTCATGGGGCAAAGAGCTGCTCACCAGCCTTGACGCGGCTCGCGCCACTTAGACCGAGAGGAAAAGCAGCAAAAAGCAGCGCTGGAAACCACGGCCTGCCGGGCTGGAGACGCAGCCACAGCAGGTGCAATGACACGGCAAAGCACGCGTTATCCAAGAGTTTTAACACAATTTATTTTATGCTTAAATAATCAACTAGATCATCCAGTGTTTGTTGTTTTCATACATATGTAATTAGAGCTATTATCAATGAATGCTGTTTCCATATGAATATAATCAACAAATTAAAGTATTTCACCAAAACCCAAATAAAAATGCCCTTTAAAACACAGCAGCCTTAACAACCTAATATTACACTGCTAGGATGATGATTACAGATGATCGGCTTACTCAAAGATTCTACATCTTATAGCCAGTACACAATACAGTAATAATTTTACAGCGTGCTGCCAGTCTAGTAGCTAATAATTTCTCTTCAGTTCATTTAAAAAGATCCCAAACCTGTGCTCGTCGGAGCACCAACCCACCTCTAGAGCTGCAAGCATTACCCCCGTTATAAGCGAGAACAGATAGCACCCCCCTCCCCATAATGCAACTACTGTATATGTTATGTCTCTTAGGTCATTTCATTGAAAAATTGGCAACAGCAACAAATATTAGATGAAGGGCTTTGTGTTTACAGATAAAATCTTATTTTTCATGTTGCAGTATAGTGTTTGCAAAACTGGAAAAGATTTAATCAAAATAAGGTGAAACACATGCATCAAAATATTAGTACTCTGAAGAAAAATTTTCACAGAACTACAGAATTCCTCATTTTGGGAATCATTTAAATTTGCAGCAGATTTTAAAGATTTTTTTAAAATCAAGCTAGCATTTTTGCATATACAAACATTATAATTGCTAATATACAAGAATCTGTGAAGATACACCCAGAATATGCCGGTAGGTGCAGCCATCTGAGACACCTAGCTTGCTCAATGCATTTGCAATATTCTGTTTGTGATCGAGAAGGCAGTGCCTTATCAACATTTATTCTATTTTGTTAGAATTTATACAGTGTTATTTATTTACAGCAAAACTATTGATGTTTAAAAAAGAAACAAATAGTGTTTTATACCCTGACAGTTTGGGTCCGAGAAAAATAAGGCGAGCTGTTGTGGATTTTAGTAATTTTAGTGTCTTTCCATGGTTTAACCATTTCATCTTCTTACATCCCCTCTGGCCACAGGAATTTATTTCTCTTGTGATGACATCAAACTGCTTGAAATAAGCTGTTAACAGCATGGCATCTTGTATATACACTGCATTGTTAACTGCGCACTCCCCAATCCTGTGAATGAAGGTGAATTTCCATGCTCTGTAAATTGGCTCATGCTAAATTAATTTTTTTGTTTGCTTTTTTTGTTTTTGTTTTTGCATAAAAACCATGCGGTTAATGTGTGGAAGCAGCAAACACACGCACACTTTATAGGTGAATGTTTAATTCCTGTTGATTTTTCTTCCATGAGTGTCCTTCTAGGATAGTGGCAGTAAAAGCACACAGTCCTGTGGAAAGAAAAGAGAGCATGGGATTATTTCCAAACATCTCACCAGGACCAATTTCATGCTTTTCCATTTCTAAACAAAAAGATCTAATTGGTTTTATGGAATTCTGTAATAGGATAAGTCCTACAATTTCTAGCTATGTAATGAAATTAGCCGAGCTCCCAGCACGAAGGCAAAGTGCAGCCACAGGCGTCTGTATTGCCGGCAAATTGATTTACAGAGCGGGTTGCTTCCCGCTGCCTTTCGCCATCGCGGACAAACTCACAGCTCTGTGCAAGCCGTGCCGAGCACCCGCGCTCGCGTGCGAGGGACAGCGAGCGTCCGGCCACCACACAGTCGGTTTTACTGTGGGGAGCCCTCACACTGTCGGCTGCTCTTTCGTTACAACCATGAAGGCTGGATCGATGAAACGCATAGGAAACACCTGGTAAGGACTGTGTGTTGGCCAATATTTAGACACGCTGCTTGCAAGGACATTCACTTGCATAAGAGTCCTCAAGAGACCACGTGTCTGGCTGTGGAAGCCGTCCTTCACCTCCAACACCTTTACGCGCGCGCAGCTCTCCCGCTGCTCAGGCTGAGCAGAAGTGCTGCGGATTTCTAGCTCTGCGCTCTGCCTGCCTCCCAACACCTTGCACTCACCTCAGCTTTGCTGCCTTTGTTTCAACAAGCCCAACTCACTGTCCCTACATGGGCTCAAGGTCGTTTTTACCTGCCAGGGCCAAGGGCCGTTTACTCAGCTCTGTGGCCAGGGAGCGCTGCGCAGGGAGGAGAGGGCGAGGGCGGCGCAGCCGGGGCCGCGCTGCCCACTGCCTTGTGCAAAGGACAACAGTGGCTCAGACTGACCGTTCCGTGTCGACCTTTCACGAGTAGCTTTTCTTCTCCACGTGCCTGACTTCCTTCTTCGTCTTCACCTTATAACCTTCTCCCTGCTGTAAAGCAAAAGCGCAGGCGTTAGCGCAGGCTGCAGAGAGCACGGTGGCGGTAAGCCTGCTCCCAGCGCAGGCTCCACGCTGGGCTGCAAGAGGGTGAGTGCGAAGCGGTTAAACCACGGCAGCACTCAGCGCAGCATCCACGCTGCCCCGAGGCACACGCACAGCCCAAACGCCACCGCGGTGGCCACGCGGGGCCGCGCTGCCCACGGGGTGCCAGCCGGAGCGGGCGCCAGCGGGGCCCCGTGCGGGCCACCATCGTGATGCTTCACACCTGCACTTCAAAGCAGCGGGTTAGTAAAGGGACAAGGGCGAGAGGAAGAGAGATGGCAAGAAACGTCATCAAACGGAGCAGAAGGGAAACCAAGGAAAGTGCCAAGCAGAGCGGGTTTCAGTGTCTTTAGAGCAACAACCCCCTAAATGTAGCTCCTCTACCTTGTTATAAATAGCTCAATAAGCATCTAAAAATAAGCACTGGTAATCATGAGCCTCGCTCACATCAGAGAAAGGGCATCTGTTTTTGTGGGGTTATCAGCAGAATTTACCCCTCGGCTGAGCTGTATTGATGCATTTGTAACTATTTGTAGCTTTTATGTAATCTAATCTGGCTCTATAAACTGAAAATATTTCCCTATACTGGGCAGCACTTTTTCCCCAGGAAAAAGAGGTAAGAAGGAGGGGATTTTTTTTCAGCGCTCTCTCTGTCATCTCTTCCCTCTTTATTTTTTCTGCTAGTGGCAGTGAGTTTACTACATTTGCTGGTTCTACGCTCCCAATTTCTAAGTGCTAAATTCTGTTTTGAGGGCCCTGCGTCCCTGCACAGCCCCTCACTCTGCCAGTGCTGACGCGGGGCACAGCTGGGCCCTGCGCATGGGCTCCTCCTTTTTACTGCTGTGGCCCCAGCTCCGTCTCAGTGCCCGTGTGTGCAGGATGCCGGTGCAGAGACAGCCCCGGTGCTAACTAGGAAGCTCTGGGAATCGCGGGGAGTCCTGGGGGGAGCCCAGGGCCCCTAGCACAAGCCCCGCAGCGCCGGCCTGGTGGCCCCTTCATTACCGTCGCGCCAACTCTCCTCTCATGGGGGATAACAACGCGCCTCACCACTTTCCGGGTGATCTGTAGGAAGCAATACATGAAAAGGATCGACTGTGGGTTTTCTCTCTCAATTCCAAAGAGAGAAAGTTACTTTAAAAGAGGTTACTTGAATGCAAGCACTCAGAGCGGGGATGCAATGGGTGATTACTTTTCTCGTGACGATGTTGCCTTCCTCGTCGGTAAACTGCTCCTCTGTTACCGATTCCCCGGGAATGTTTTTTGCCTCCTGGCCCTAGGAATGTGTCACAAGGTTAGCGGTGGAGCCCGAGCGCTGCCCGACCCGCCGCGCTTCCACACCAGGCCAAGCAAGGGGCACACACGGCAGCCCCGGGCTCATGCCCGCCACGGCGCCAGCGACCCTCAGGGGCAGCTCGGGGGCCGCAGCCTCCGGGGAGCCTCCCCGCAGAGTGCGGCGAGGGGAGAGCTTCCGATCTCCCTGCCCGAGCAGCTGCGCCAGCAGCAACATGCGGCAGCCAACGGATTAGCGTCCTCCCCAGCCCGACGGCAGGAAGCAGCAAGAAGTGTTACATAAAACAGTTCACATCGACACCAGAAGTATTTTAAGAGGGATCAGCACTGCTCCATGTCAGGCGTTCATGGCGCCCTCAAGCAAGGACGAGCAAGTCACAGTCTGGCCTCTCCTGACCTGGCAGCACATGGTGCCATTCCTATTTACTGGGGTCTATACAACACACAGTTGCCCAGCACAGCTTTTGGCACACTAGGTTATAATGAATATATATATATATATATATATATATAGTGATTTTGTTGTTTCTTTTGTTTTGTTTTCTTTCACTTTTCTTTCTACAAACAGAGCTTACCCAGCACATACACTATGGCCTAATGCAAATCCTGCCCCAATCCCAGGGCTGTCACGTGGGTGTCTGCGAGGGGGTCGACTACGCAGCCCGTACAAGGCCCAGCGTCTCACCCGAAATGCTCGGGTGGCCCTCGAGGCTCTGCAGCCCCAGACAAGCCCAATCCCAGCGCAGGAACCCAAACACCATCCCTCTGCCTCTCGGCCCGTCTCCGCTGCCGAGCGCCACTGCCGCAGCTCACGGCTCTTCCTCTAGACAGACTATTTCCTCCTGCTGAGCGCTCCGGGGTCATCATCCTGCCCTGCCTGTTCAGCATGGGGACACGACAGGACACCCAGGAGGTGCAGGGCGATGACAGTCCGAAATGCCCTTCAGCTCCGGCCCGTGAAGAGCGGCCTCGTGGCGAGATCGGCCACCGCAGTCGCAGAGCCCGTGCCAGACCTGCCCCGACGCAGGCCGAGGGCAGCAGGCAGCGCGCAGGGAGCGCTCGGCACCACCACCTTCAGGCAGCGTGTGATGCTCATACCCTCCTCACTCCACTCACACGCATTCCTGCACTTCCTTAGCTTGCATTTTGGAAATATGCAAGGAAAACATGGGAAAAATGAAAATATTGCATCACTCCTGTCTGCAATTCCTTTTGTTCTTTTACAGATGCAGTGAACCCACTGCATCTAGCTATGGGTCTTACCTTATCCAACACCCTTATCCAGCTGCTGTGGATACAGGGGGACTGTGTATTTGAGATGCCATGCAAAACGGTGGCGGTGAGGGATACAACACGCCATGCAGCACCCTCGTCCTCCCGCAGGAGCCAACACAAACC
The DNA here is from genome assembly GCA_034781795.1 of Crypturellus tataupa. NCBI lineage: Eukaryota > Metazoa > Chordata > Aves > Tinamiformes > Tinamidae > Crypturellus > Crypturellus tataupa. The sequence continues at coordinate 3,315,876 of JAWLRI010000460.1, read as the reverse complement.
CAGAGGTTAGGTGGAAGGAGCACTTCGCATTCGGTTACCCGTACGCGCCGGCACGGGACAGCGCACTGCTGGGAGGCTCCGTCACGCCAGGACTGACGTCCTCACACAGCAGTCAGACCCCCAGGCCATGCCAGCATCGCCTGAGGAATGCAAACCTCAGAATACCTTCAGTATCAAACGCCGTCGATACACTCTCGTGGTAATTCTCTGCTCCTCCTCTGAGCTCGAGTCACTCTGAATCTCACTGTCACTGTCACTATATTCCTAATAAACGCAGTTTTAGTACATTTGAACAGCACATTTAAAAGACACAAGACACCAAGTGGGAGTACCAGAAGGAAACAAAGTTTATCATGGACAATATTTTTTGCTGTCTACGTTAGGTACATGATGCTGCTGTTACGTACATAACAGCAGTTATGCACAGTTAAGTACGTGGTGGGAGGCCTTTTTGCTATAGGTTGACAACATACCACCTATGGAGCATCCTACAACTCTGCAGTGCTAGAAGTGAGATTTAGAGCAAGTCTGATAAGATGAATTTCTAAATCTTACTTGGGATTACACCAGTTGTTAAAAATGTTGTATAAAGAAACCCTAAACTAAGTTGCAGCTGCTTGCTGTTTTTTTCTGAAGAATTGACATTTCAGAAAAACTCAGCTGATCCTCAGCATATGCTGGGCGGTATCTACCTGCCTGCAGAGTGTCCTGCTCTCCTCTGCTATCGTCCAAGTACCTATATACAAAAAAAAAAAATCGATACCCACCCTTAACCAGTGACAAGAAGCAGAGAGAGAGTCCCAGAGGCACGAAGGTTTTGGAGGAAGAGTTACTACGATTAACAAACAGCTTCAAGTGTTTCAGCCATGACGCAACTGTGACATTTGGAGTCACCCCTCTCTCTGCAACACTAGACCAACACCAGCAGCACCGTGCTCCTCTTGGTTAGAAAAAGTATCGCTTGAACAAGATGCTTGAAAGCCACACGGTCACTCATCACGCACCCGCCTGGCAGCCTCGTACTGTCACTCTGACCGACCTGCTGCTGCACACCGCGTGCCAAGACGCTGACACGGCACCTGCAGGTGAACGACGAGGGGTTCACCAGCCCTTTCCCAGCGGGGTCATTGAAAAAAATCTCTTGCTTTGTGAAGTAAATGCCTTTGGTTACCCTTTTTCCCACAGAAATTAATTTGTGTCTCCAAAACTCTCCCTGTAGAGGTCATTTCTGAAGAATGCCTTCCAGAAATATGGTAGCTGACATTTTCTTCCTTTTTTTCATGACTGCATATTAAGTATCTCCCTATGACTTGGACTGCTTCATTAATTAAAATATTTATTCTAAATAGATTAGAAAATATTCTTGAAGAAGTGCCCAGAAGGTATGAGAAGCAATTCTTGCCTTCGCTCTAACAAGCTCCACTTTTTTTTCCCACCCATTCAGGCTTTGTACGAGATTCAGAAATCACATTATCTTCAGAAGATCCTGCCTACAACATGACTGATCTGTGAGCTTAGATTATCACTCTGGACCATCAGAGCAAAAGCGGTGTGGAAGCAGGCCAAGGAGAAACGCGTGCACGATGCTCCCCACAATCCAGATGGGTTACGGGGCAGCAAAGGGGGCTCAGCGGCGGGTGACACCTCCTCCTGCCCCGGATGGGACGCTGGCACGACCGCCCCGCTCCCCACGTCCCACAGTCAAAGTGAGTACAAGCATCCACCCGAGCGCTGCTCCAGAGCCCACCGACTGCGGTGGAAATCTGCTGCCTGCCTTCAAGCGGCTTCGCGCTGCAGCTTTTGCTCACATTTTTAAAGTATTCCAGTAATTAGTTACTGTTAGGAAAGATCTTCACTGCATTAGCTATGCCACAAACGAATAACAATCATGTGCCACATAATTGCGAGGACTGAATATGTTATAGGCTAAGAAAAGAAATCTTGGTTGTATAATTGAAAGAGTAGATTAAAACTGAAGGATTTATGGCAGCCCACTGCAGCTAACATTTCTATTGTGCTACAATTAAAAAATGCTATAGCTTGCAGAAGCATTTCTTCTGAAATGCCTCATTTGCAGAAGCTGCAATCTCCCACGCCCAGGAAAGGCCACCTTGGCAGAGAAGGACAGAGAAAGGGGCAGGAAAGGCAGCAGGTCCCTTCCCGAGGAGCACGGACGCTGGCTCTGCTGCGCCTGCAGCCTGCGCGGCCGCCTGCCCCGCGGCAGCGATTCTACCTGCCCGCAGCTACGGGGCTGCAGGCAATTCTCTTTAAGCCTGCAGAATAAATAGAAGCTACTGAGCAACTATTGAAATTTCCCTCTTTGGAAAGCAGCTTACAACCGAGAGCCCACAGTTAAGGATGTGCAAACCAGGCAAGGCAGCAATGAGGGGAGCCCCAAAGGGCATCTCTCTTGGAAACCAAGACCCATCATGAGCAAAGCGCTGGTGGAATTCGGCACCCTTTTGATTTCTCTTGGTGGGTGCACTTTGGGACAGAGGTGGATGAGAGCAGGGAGCAAAACTGAAGTTCTACCACAGGCACTTCCTGCTTTCCTGCAAATTAACAAAAACAAAGCAGCGGGGGCAGCAGCGGGTCAAGGGCAGGGAGCAGGGAGAGGGCTGCCCAACCGCCCTGTGTCTGTGCTTTCCGCAGGGGCCCAGCGCTGCCCTAACCTCCCGGGGGCTCGCGGGGCGCAGGGTGGAGGGCTCAGGCCAGGCTCTGCCCCCATCCCCACTGCGTGCGCTCTGCGCGCCGCAGCGCAAACATCTCCTCTCTCCTCTTTTTTTCTTTTTTCTTCAGCAAACAAATAAAACAGGCACACAAAAGGATAAAAGGCTGTTACAAACAGCATGACAAGTCTTCCTAAAAGCTCTTGTCAGGTAAGGGGGTTTGCTCGGAGAGTTAATAGCTGCAGGACACACTGTACCTTCTGCTCAGACGTTACTGCTGCCTCCTCCTCCTGGGTGCTTGTTCTCGACTTGCCATCTTCCGACGTGCTCCAGCTCATCTTCTTCACGCTGACAGGCACAGATGTTTTGTTGCCATCTGTTATTGGCTTGCTCGTCTCTTCCAAAGATCTCTGATATGCTGTTGATGATAACGTTTGCTCATCGGTACTCGCTGAAATGTGTGGTTTTGTTTTGGGGGCTTCTTTGTCACTCTGTTTTCTCACATCGTTTATAGATTCTTGGACATAAGATTTAGTTTTTGCCTCCGCTATGGATTCAGAGAGGCTCCCATTCGTTTCCACCTTCCCCGCTTCTCCTTTACCGTGGGAGGTAGCAGAATCCCTGCTTTGGTCCGGGCTGCAAAAGAAAAACAACAGATAGCAGCTCAGGGCTGAATAACACGCACGAGGGCTGCGCGCTGGGCCCATCACGCTGCCTTCGTTCTTAGCACGTGCTTTCCAGAGGGAGAAAAGCTGAACCTGAAATTCAGCTGGCGAAACCAAGCAGACAGTTCTGCATTATGCTTGGTGCTGTCTCTTCAGAAGCAACGAGGAGCTGGTGAACACTGGAAACAAGGCCAAATGCCTTGTTTTAATTCCTGTCCACTTGGGCGGGGCGGGGGGGAAAGAGAGAGAGAAATACCGCAAACCTACCAACTCCCTGGTATATTCACATGAGAGAAATCCCCAAGGCTCTAATTCCTTAGCTTGTTCTGTAAATAAAGAGGTGAGGAAAATATCCTGGCTTGGGTTTCATCTGTCACTCTGCAATTATCAATGATGCCCAGATTGCAACAGTTGCAGTCTGAATAACCCGAGCTGCATTAAAAGTAGTGGTATGGGAAAATAATGTCTGAGACAGCTCCAAGCATCAGTAACACACAGTGTCAAGGGCAAGGAAGATTACTAGGAGATAGAAGACCGACCAGAACTCCTCCCATCACCCAAGGACAGGTTTAACCTGCACCTCTCATGCACTGCTCTTTTCTTTGTATACTTCTGCTCTGCTTTTACACATGAACAGTGAGATTATACACATGAAAATCATATAGCTATTTGGTGAGAGCACTGCTAAAAAAGATAGCACATCAAATTCATCTAGTTATCACATAAGAAGCCCTTTACTTCTATAAATGATAGGTATTATTAATTTAACACAATACAAAACACGGAAAAATAGTGTTTGCCTCACAGAACAGCATAAACCCATCTCTGTATGCTCTCCTCTTGGAATACGAGCAGTCTGCTGAAATCAACGGCAAAGTTCCCAATTCAATTCAGTGAGAGAGCACCTAACGCTACCTGGAGCCTTAAAACACTGTGGGTTTTACAGGCCGTGAGCTGTGAAACAGCTCTGGGATTTAGGGGCTGCGGACAGCGCTCCAGCTCGTGGCCTCGGCCGGCAGGCGCCGCACAAGCCGGGGGTCAACGTGTGCCCGGAGGGACCCCGGACGCGGAGCCGCGTGAGGCACATGGCCAACGCGGCACCTTCTCATTGTCCCGAACGCTGGTTGTTCCTACGTCCTGCTTGCAGTCATTCAGAATGAGAACACGCAATACAAAGAACAGGAATGGAAAAATTATCTGCAAAATATGATGTAAGCTAATTTTGAAATATTATTTAAAAACCAATCTATGTGCACACATATACGTGTGTGTGTGTGTATATATGTACACACACATACAAACACGTGCTCCCGGGAGCAGCAGCAGGAGCAGGCGCGCGGCGGGCGCTCGCGGGGTGCTCACCTCGCATCCGGCCGCTCGGGCAGACCAGCACCGATCCTGCGTCCTGAAGCCGGCGGCTCCGTGACACTTGATGAGTCAGTCTGCCAACCTGTAATTGAAGACATTTGCTGTTCTGCTTGCTGCACACCTTTAAGAATTGACCATACTTTTTCTTCCGTCATCTCCTCAGACTCAAATCCTTCTTCCAGATGAATGTCCTCAAACAGAGATTTAAACTTCTCTTCCGTCATCTCCTCATCAGTACCAGACTTCTCTCTCTCAGGCTGCTCAGTCCTTACTCCTGTTCTCCTAGTCTCTTCACTCTGCAGCTGCTTAGCATCTTTCGCTATCCCAGCACAGCTGCCGAGGTACCGCGGGTAATCCTTAAGGTCCACCTCCTCCAGCGGGCTCTGGCCCATGGACACATCTCTGCGTGATCCTTCTCTAGGCACTGAGAAATCGGCCTTGCTGTCGTCCAGGGAGGTGTCTTCTTCAGTCACCACTGGCGGTCCGGGGGCTGCACCGTCTACGCTTCCCTGCGGAGCTACTAGCACGTCACTCAGCCTACTGGGAGGTCTAAGGGGCGACTCTACGCTAGAGGTGTCGCTAAAGAAATCGTCCTGCTGCAAAGGGGTGGGTGGCCCGAAGCGCAACCCTGTGGGAGTTTCCAGTTCCACTTGGATGCTGGGGTAACCTAAGGAAGACAGCACATTCGGACTGACTGCAATGAAGCATGGAGCAACAAATATGCAAATGTCAAATGATTTATGAGTTACATAAAGTATGAAAATTACGGGGAGGTGTAGGCATATAGGAGCTAATGCAATTTTGATAGAGTTATTCACCTTCTTAAATAGATGAAACAAAAAATGAGCATTGCTAAAACAGCTAGTACAGTGATGCCACTATTTTTGACTATTTTGTAAATAGTCTGTCAAATTTTAGCAACTGATTTTTGCAGCCATTTTTACATTTGCAAGCTATAGCAGATCATCTTACGAGCATGCAATGAACCAAATGTGGACAAAGCTGGTTGTCCCTTTATATGCAGTATAGTATTTTGCAGCCAAATTGTGTAAATCTCTCTCATTCAGGTTTTATTTTTCATATTTAGAAGTTTAATAAACAGATTTTAAAGACAGAAGTAACACAGGACAGCCACTTTTGTGAGTGCTCTTTCTAAAACAGGTCCACATCTTAAAACTATCAAAAATTACACAATACTAGCAATACAATGCTACTAATACACATCTCCAATTTAACCACTGAACCACAAGGATGGAATAGTTAAAGAGCAAGGAACAGAAATGAATCAGAATAAGGATACTAAGGAATACTAGATGTAAACACAGAGCAGGACAAAAATCTAAAGGAGGGAGTTAAACGATTAGAGAGCACAAACACCAGAGCGGGAGCTAAATGAATATTTCAGGTACAGTAAAATTATACAGGTGAGAGGACTGTGGCGAGTAAGGAGAAGTTGGTGATCTTGGAGACTGAGGCGATCTTGGTGACATGGGTACAATCAGATACACTGATCAAATAAAGAGAGAAAAGAAAAGAAAAATGATGAAAACATGGGAAAAATCACATGAAAGGATTAAACTGAATACACACGTAAAAAAAAAGGAAAACAAAATCTGAAGTTCACGTTCCAGCAAATATGAGGCCGGGGAACCTATGAAAGGGAGAAATCGCTGCTGCTGCTGCTGCTGCTGCTGCTGCTGCTGCTGCGGGGGGAACTCCACACTGAGCTGCCTGCAAGGGGCGGCGCACGAGCCGCCTCTGGCCTGGGGGTTTCTGAAGCAGCTGAGAGAAGGCAAAGGCCGTCTGGTCTTGGTGAGGAAAGGAAGCTCGAGGAAGAGGAGGAGAGACAGAAAGCGGCTGCAGGAAGCGTATTTTCCATATAAAAACACTGCTGCTGCGATTAAAAGGCCCGAGCAACATTTCAAGAGGAGCATTCTTAAAATGTCAACAGAAAATTATTTCTGCAATGCAATGATTCAATGACCAGTAGGGCTGCTCAGTAATGGAGGTACACTGAACCTACACGCTCCAAGCAGAAAAAGCAGCCTACTAAAGTGCAAAGAAAGATCAATACACACTTGAACAAACTATAAAAAGCAAAGGATGTTTCTAACCAAAGAAAAATCTTACTTATGAAGCTATTTATCATACACGCAGCCAAAAAAAATCAGATTGTAGCAATCCAGTGCCCATTAATGAGCATTTAAAAGAAGAAAACACAATATTTATTATCTTGAACATACTGATCATTCTGTTTTATAAGAAAACTCCATTTATGCTTCTGTTCTTGATTTTTAAGAGCTATCTCAAAATGAATCTGCACAATTCTGTTATCTGCTAATAAGAGTCTAGGGAGAAAACTGTTACACCTTTTCACCCATTAGTGGACTGACAGAGATACTATCTCATGCAATAATTAAACATTTTATTCTTTTTCTACTGCCACTGTACATTAGGACAATAATAGTTCAAATAAAACCCATGAAATAATTGATATTTGCTTGTCTCAAAGAAATTCAGTAATAATTTGAAAATTAATTTATTCATGCTACTGTTTTCGTTTATTTAAAGAAAATTCTTAGTGTTACTTATTTCTACAGCCAAACAATACATGCATTTCTAGGTACCTTGGGAAGCATGCACCCAAGTACTATCAGCTACTTGGAAAGTACGAAGGGGCAAGTACCAAAGCACAGCTACTGCATAGGGAAAACGTTCTGGACAGGCGTGAACAAGAATATTTTGGCATGCATTTCTGGGATCATGGACTTGGAGACATTAATGTGCAAGCTAATTAGCATGGATCTACTTTAGAAGCAAAAAAGCCTTAAAATGAAAGTAATTAATCCTTTAGAACTTGCTATCTCTTAAAAAAATCTACTTTATACAACAGTATTGCTATTTTGGACATGTCACTGAATTAAACATGACCAGGGAATTCAATTACCATCAACAGGATCATGAAAAACGTTATTTTCATCTGCAAAGCTTCTGGTGCCCGAAATGTTTCCATAATCAAATATTGGTCCTTCCAACAGGGTCACAATATCTATTCGATTAATCTTTGTCAATACTGAGGTTAAGGCATCAGCTGAAAAACAAAGAAGACATGTCAGGAAAAAGTAGTTCAATATTGCAGAACTGTGTAATCTCGTCTTCTCGGTTACGTTCACATTGCATTATGTTGCTGGAATATGTATCTTGTCTCAGTGCCTTTGGTTCTAGCAAACCCATTTGTCTCAGCAGCCCTTCTGCTGCCTACTTATTCAAGATACACAGCCATTAAGACTCTTTTCTTTCTTTTTTTTTCCTCTTCCCCCATGAGGATAATTATATTACACCACAAGCAGCACAAAGAAAAAGGACAGAGGGTTCTTAAAGAGTGTCTCTACCTACTACTGAAACAAAGCTCCCTTCTGCTGGACTGGGAAAGGACTCTGCTTTTAGGAGCCTGTTTTTAGGAGCAGCAGAATGACCAGCGATGCAGGCAGCGATCAGCCAGGGCGCCTCTCTTTGTGCAGCACATCGTGAAATCTCATTTACAGCAATCTTCTTGTGAGAACACAGTACTCCTGGGAATGACTTTTACAGTGAGAGGGATCAAAGTGGGTTCAGATATTTTATAGGAGTGCGGGCTGAAGAACAGTAATGAACACCACTGACCTAATACAAAAATCAATCTCACATCTATTCCAATTTGAGCAATTCAAGTTAAAAGCACAGGTAGAAGCAAAAGAATCGTAATGCAGAGTGAAGGCCTTGAAGAGGACTCTTGTTCCCCTCGCACACGTCACTCCTCACAGTCTTTAGCCTCTTCTTAAAGACCTCCCGTACTTGGAGACTACTCAGCTTTTCCAGACACTCTATTTCCATTTGTCACTTTCCTTTTAGGAGAGGAATTGGAAAGTTTTCCCAAATATTTCCTGTGCTAGAATTTAAACCCATTACTTGTCTCATCAATTATGGAAATGGAGAACAAATTATTTCCTTCTGCGTGTATACTGATTAAATACACTTTCCTGACTTCTCGTAAAAATGTAACTGGAACTCTAAGGTTTTTTCATTTTCACTAGCAGTCATGGAAGTTCATGATGTTTTTTTTTTCAGTTTAACCTATTTAGGACAGGCAACAGATAGGACAGGTTGCAACTTGCACACAACAGAAGTAACCACTTGAACTTACTTGTAGCATTTTTCCCATCTCTGGTAACCCATTTTTTTAATAACATGAAGCTCTGAGCAATAAGAGAATTTGGATTTTCTACTCGGATTTGATTTATTTCATCCACAGAAAAATTCAGTTCTCTTGCCAGTTCTATAAAGCAAAAAAGAAAACAAAACAACAACGATACAGAGCAAAGCACAAAAGTCTCAATCATCATGTGAGAGTTAAAAATACAGTTTTATTAGATCTCACAGACGTCAACAAAGCTGCATGACACAAATGGCCATCTGAAGAGATAACGATGAGCATGGCATCATAAACGCGTATTTTAATTTCCTGCAGCAGGCATCATCCTGCACCTTCAATCATATCTGCGTGGCTGTTATCACCTCAATACCAGAACGGCCTCTTGAGCACTGTGAGGAGAGGCTCCATGGAGACGAGCTCAGCGCCACCCGTGATCAAGGCTGGCTGTTCCGGGCCCTGCTCCTCACGCACCGGCTCCCCACGCAGCTCCTGCCCATCCGCGGGCACCGCGCTCGCTGCAGCGCGGCCCACGCGCCAGGAGCCCCACCTCCCTGCGCCCCGGCCACCCCGGGGCCCCCTCCCACCGGCCTGGGCTGCTGCGGCCACCC
>JAWLRI010000460.1:3258554-3306339 GCA_034781795.1 Crypturellus tataupa | reverse complement strand
GGCCACCGCCGAGGCCACCGCGACCTGCGGGAAGCAGCAGCGCCGACGCGGAGCCGGACGGCTGCAGAGCTGCGGCTCAGACCCTCCCGCTCCGTGAGCACGCGGCCGCTGGGAGAGGGGAACCACTTCAGCTATTCCCGCCGTGGGCTTGTTTAATTTCCTGCCACACCGCAGGACAACTCGCCACAGCTGCTTTCGGTTATGTGTCTCTGGCCAGGCAACGTGTTGGGTGTTTTGCGATATGCTGGATGTTGGCTGGGCCCATCAGGAACAGCTGCACCTCTGGATAAAAGACAACCTGCAAACCTAACAGTTCAGACCGATTCCGATAGGAGAGCACAAAGTCTTACCTGTCCAGCTAAGTCCTAGGTGGTCGGCTACAATTGCCATCCTTATATCGGTCCGTTCACATGGACTCTGGGGACCTGTGATTTACAATTTCTCGATTAAAAAGGTTTTGCAAAGAAATCCATAATACCGGACAATAGTTTATCGTAACAGCTTTAATTCAACTAAGTAGCCGGTGCTCGTATTGTTTACTACAATGGCTGTGTGTCCTAAGAGCCTACAAAACAAATTTCTTTTTTACAGCGTTTATATTTTCACCTGTGTAAAGCCAGATGTCAAACTACATGATGTTGTGTAATGAAACCAAACATGCGGACAATCTAGCTGTTAGACTGTACACAAGTTGTTCAATTACCGGTGGAAACCACCAAGACCAGATTAACATCTATTTTCTCTACTTGGACAGAATGAATTTGCTGTCACAAAAGAAATCTTTCAATGTCTGAGTTACAACAACGTCTTCGGCATGCTTCACTAGCTCTCTACAGAACAGGATTGGTTTAAAGGAAGAAAGAAGAGTAAAAGACAGCACACACAGATGACAATGACAGAATGAGAACTACAGTCAAGTCACTCCACAGGCAATCACAACAGTTCATGCACTAGGATCAACAAGTTGAAAGTTTTACAAACTAGGCTTGATCTCCACGAGGTGAGCCAAGAGAGCTCCAGAAACCTGACTGCCTTCATTCTCACCAGTCCTCTTACTCCTCCTCCTCTCACTGTCGGCCTTTTCAATCTTTGATTTTAAAGATGCTGCCTCTGTTCTCATATCTCTAGCGGACTTCGATGTAATGGAAGGCTGGTAAACTTGAGTAGCTTCTGACAATGATGTGTTTCTCGATGTACTGTCTTCTTCATCATCAGAGACCTCTGACTGCATCTTTTTCTCTTCATCAGACAGACGATCCACAAGCTTTAATGTCTCACCACTAATGCCCTTAAAATATTCAATAGAATGTTTACATACCTCCCTAAGCTGATTTTTCTTTACTTTAACTGTCGTCACTGTGACGGAGGTAGATCTTACCTTTACTGGTAATTTAGAAGGAAACTGTTTTGCTTTTCCTTTCTCTACCTGCTCTTGTTTTGGCAGGGCTGGAGTTTTTCTAGCTAAGTTATTCCTATGTGTACTTTTTACAGGAATCCTAGACCTAGCTTCTAGACAGGGAGAAGAATTATTTTCTTTTGCTTTTTCAGGCTTACTAGCCCGTCCCGCTTTTCTCCCTGCATTGTTTTGGAGAGTATTTTGTGGAAAGACTTCTTTTACTGAGCTGGCCTTTACAGGAAGTTTTGATTTTGCTCTAGCCCCTACCACTTCTGTTGACTTTTGCTGGTCTCCATGCACTTTCTGCTTATCTTTTATTCTGTGTCCTTGAGTTGTCCCTGCACCTTTTCCTGCGGGGCTTTTCATTTGGCTAGCTTTCTGTATGGAACATTTGGGTTCCGCATGTTCTTTTAGCACTACATTACAGGTAATAATATCAGTATGGACAGCAGATGAATCCAAATTGTTGTTGTTATTAAAGTTATCTTTTGGAAAACCAGTGTTTTCTGTTTGCCTACAGCTCGTCTGGCTAGTAGCTGAACTCGCAATCACTGTTACGGTTTCATTTTCTAATCCCTGATCACTCGGCATCACAGCTTCTATCTTATCTGTCACTTCGCCAGGGCCATCTTTCTTCAGAGTCATGGTGGAAGCAGAAATTCCCATTTTAATTGGTGTGCGCAATTTAGGGTCAACTTTAGAAGCATTTACCGCTGACGATGATTTCTCCAGTGAGTTACTACCAAGTGTTGCTTCCATGCAATCTCCACTGGCCTGGATGATGGGCTTATGTTCAACTGCAGTTGTCTCTACCGGTCTCTCTAGGTTTGGTTCTACAGAGCTGTCCCCTGCCTGTGGCTGTGTGATGGCAGTGACTGTACTTTTATCCCCTTCCCCCTTGTCCCCTGACTTCCCTTCAGAAGTATGCTCACCAATCTGAAAAAATTGGAGTCTTTCTTCAACAAAATCCCTCTTGCTCATGTCAATTGCACCACTGCGAGTCATCTCAAACATCTTCCCTTCATGAAATGGGAAGGGGTTGGGCTCGCTAGTTGGCGTACTTTCATCTGTTGGAGTTCTGGCTGGAGTTGTATCAGGTGTTGTCGCTTGAGATCTGTCTTCCACTGCCAGACCAAATGGTTTAGCCTCATCATCCCTTGACTTAGTCTCAAACACTTCATCGTCACCTCGGTTATTGGACCAGGGATCAAAGTCTAGACTCTTGGTGGCCACAGTTTTAAAGGGCGTTGCAAATTCTTCATCTACTTTGTAACTGAAATAAGAGTCTGGAAATACAGTCCTGTCAGGGTGTCTGCCTTCCAAAGTGAAAAACTGGGCCCCTGACTTCTGTTCACTCTTATCTCCAGTCTTTTCAGAAGCTGGACCTTTCGAAGGCGGCTTGTCTTCTTCAGGGCCTACCTTGCCTTCCTCCTCAATGACTTCAAGCTTACTCTGGCTAAAGCAGCGGTCAGTCTGCTTTAGAATGCCTTCTGTAGTCCATACGTCCTTTTTGGGCTCAACTGCCGGACCTGCAAGTTTAGAATCACTCTCAGTTAAACCATCATCTTCATCTTGTAAATCATAACCATCAAGAGAGTCAATCTCGGTCGCATCGGTATCATGGGAGAATTCTGCAGTGGTTGCTATGGAACACTCTGTGACAGACTGGTCATTATTCCCATTTTGCACTATATCATTCTGGGGTGAATCAAGCCCAATGTCAAACTCATTAGGTTTCCCAGAAGTGGGATGTCCTAACTCTTTCTGTTTCTCAATCTTTTCGGGGGCTCTAGGTTTTGAAGCTTCCTTCTGGTCATCTTCCAGTTCCTTTAGTCGGAACGTGTACTTTTTAAGTGGGACGGGTTGATAGAGAGATTCGTCATCGCTAGAGTCACTGACGTCTGCTCCCGGTGGCACAGGAGACGGTGGCTGTACTCTTATGACTGGTTCAGCCAGCTGGCATCTGTCATGCTCATCTTGCAAGTTTACTTCTATCATCTCCATCTCGCTCTCTGTGGAAGAGTGGGGCTTCTTTTCTGCCTCAGCCTGATCTGCATCCAGGGGTGGAGGAGGAGGGAATTCAATGTAGGCAACTCTGTTACCTTTTGGTCTTTTGTTAGAGTCCTTATTTATAAGATTAGGTAATACCTTGTCGGGTGGTGGTTCCTCAACTTCTGCCTGCTTTACAGAGGTTGACTTAGCCTCTGCCTCCTCCTCTGATTCCTCAGATACCTCGGGTATAGGACTGGGCTTGCCTGGTATATAAGCTATTAGCGAGTCGGGGGTTTTAGATGTAAACTCGTAACTCACTTCCTCCGAACTCGGTGTTTCTGGTGTTAAGGGGCTTTTACCAGAACTGTCTATAAAGGACACTTGCTCTAACGTGTCATCTTCTGGACTACCTTGTGGAGAAGGAGGTTGCTTTTGCTGCCTAGCTGTGTAAAATGCCCCCCTTGTCTCTTGCACTGTCTTACTCTCCTGGCTGATAATTTTTTTTATATTTCCTTGTTGCACCTCTTTCTCATATTGCTTTCCTACTTGAACAAAACTGACATAAACAGGTAAAGTCTTAATTTCTTTCACTCCCTCAGCACTCGCTAAAGGTGCAACTTTATCCAAGTAATCACTCATACCAGGGTCAACTAACTCACTTGAAGGAGATTCCTTTCCTGGACTAAATTCTAGGGAATCTGGTGATTTGCTAGGGGATAGCTCGGTTTCCTCAACAGAAGAACTTAACCCTATCGAGCTCTGTTGCTTGGTAACTTTTCTGATTTCTGAATGCTTCCCTTTTTCATCTTCCACATAATCCAACTGCCTCTCAACTTTCTCCTTAACCACAGCTGATTGGGATACTTTAGCTGAAAGTTCATAGACACCATTCATCGTGGTCCTCTTCTCTACAGTCCTCACTGGAATATGGGACACACTGATTTCTTCTTTCCTTTTTGAGGCTTTATCGGCCACTTCGCCATTTTGCTCCCCCTCCCTGACAACAAATTCTCTGTATAAAACCTTTTTTGAGGGAGATTTTACAGTCAGTTCCTTCACTTCTTCTGAATGAATTCCATTTGCTGCCAATTTGTGTTCTGTCACAGTGATAAATTCACTTTTTTGGTCAGCTTTAGCTTCAGCACGATCTACATGGTTTTCCTTTACTGTGTCTGGAACCAGTACGTGTGAGAGTTTCTCCTTTTGTGTTTTATGATTAGAAGTTCCAGGGCTTTCCCATGTCCTGTAGATTTTTTTGTCCCAGTGTCCCTTTGTGGCTGCATCTGAGCCATACGCCAGCTCTATTGCCTGCTGTTCTGAGATGTATTCTGGCACACTTTTACTCATTTCAGTTCTTTGTTTTTGTGTATCCGAAGCAGGAAAGTCTTCCACAATTTTTCCTTTACCAGGAGCAAAATCTTCCTGTGTTTTCACCTCCTTCTGCAAAGCCGTGCTGCCATCAATGAGATCTACTTGCCTTGGGTGCTTCTCTCTGGCATAAAACTGATACACCGGTAACTTACTTTCTTGCAGTTTCTTTACTGGAATTTTGGACTGACCATCCAGCTTTTTTTCTTCTTGAGTTAGGTCCTTACTCCTTGGACTTATACTCTGTTCAAACTTAAGCCTAATGGAACTGAGCTTTGATTGCTTCAGCTGAAATCCAGCCTGCGCAACTTCAGGCACCCCAGTCTGCTGAGCACCTCCTTTGTGTTCCATAGTTTGCTTAGAGTCGTCTGTTTGGTGCACAAAAATCCTTTTCTCCGGACTGCTGGGCAAGCTGGAAGCCTTTCTCTCATCTATTTTGGGAAAGCACTTCCCGTCAGCCGCGTACTGCTTCCCCTTGCTCCTCTCGTCCCCGGACGCGGGCCGTTCGGCGGGCAGAGCCTTCTCGGGGCTGCTGCTGGCTGAGCTCTGGCCAGAAGACATCTCCTTGCCATTCTTTTTGTGCTGCTTTTTCTCTGGCGACTGTAGCTCATCATTCAACTTCTCTGTTTTATCCCGAAAAAACTGTGACACTTCAGTGAGTTTTTCTTCTGCTTCCTTAACAGTCCTGTCCACCCTGTCTTCATATATCAACTTTTCTCTACCTCTCTCTAATCTGTCCTCAGTAAAGCGCATCCACATTGCATGTTTTGGACTACTAACATCTCCAGCATAGTGTAACACTGTCACTTTATCATAATGATCATCTTTAGACATTTTACCTATACCATTTTCAGATACATCTTTATAGATTTTGGAGAGAATCTCTTTTTTGGGGGCAGTAGCTACTTTTTCTCTGCATCGTTTATCAGACCCCTGTAACTCTGAACTAAGGGGTAGAGCATGGTCAGTAACTGACTCCTCAGTATCAGAATGAGACACATCTATCTTTTCTGAAAGAAGCATTTTCTCAGCAAACCTGTAAGACTCCCCTCTTAGTTCTGACAACTCATCATCATGGTATTCTATTGAGTGTTGACTCAAAAGCTTCAGTGTTTTGTAAGAGTCATCAGACATGAGTTGAGCAGAACTAGGGCGACTGTCTTCTTCCTGGGACACAGGAGTGTTAACTCTAGAAGACTCCAGATAAGAAGGAAGTGACTCTTCGGCTGTGAGCTCTTCTTCTTCTTGCTGACCTTGTTCATCTGAACAAGGAAAAGCATCATGTTTTTCCAACTCTTTTAAGTTAATATCTCCCCGAGGTAAGTCTTTCTGATATACATACATTTCTTTTTCTGGATGCTTTTTTGTTTCTCTAATAATGACTTCAGTAGGTTCAGCCTGATTACCTTTTTCAATATGGACCTCTATTATTCGCTCCAATTTGGGTTTCATTTTGCTGTCCTTCTCTGCATGCTGTGGTGAAGTCTCAGCAGACTTGCTAACCTCTGATGTTACTGACGATTTATGTTCAAACAGACCTGCCAGCTCTTTGGAAGGGTCCCGGCCGGACTGAAAGGCTTTCATTATGTCATGAACAGACATCGTTTCCTCAATTCTTTCGGACGTGCTTTCGGTGCACGGGGGTTTATGATACACCGTTCTGGTTGTTGTAGTGATATGAGTTTCTTCTTTTACTCGGACGCCTTTGCTAAGGACACATTTGTGGTCATCTTCTTCACTGCTGCTGGCTTTCATTTGAAACGCTTTCACCTTTTCTTTAATAGATCCGGTAGGTTTCTGCTCCAGCTCCATAAAGGCAGGAGCAGCTTTCACAGCCGGTAGCTCTTCTGGTTTCTGCTCCGGAATTTCTTCCGATGACGGTTCATAGCTGCGGATAACATGAACTACCTCAGTTCTCGTTTCTGTAATAACGGGAGGGATGGGCACATCGTGGAAAAGCGGTTTGGGCCCTGTGCTTTCTGCACTTTGCGGGGCCGAGGGCGTTTTTTCACTCCTTGTTTCAAAGCCACTGTCAGATAAGGGACTTTTATCTTGATCATGTTGAGAGAAGTCATCTGGAGATTCCAAAATAGTATCCGTTCCAAAAAAGGAATCTGCAATTTTACATAACTCCTTTTCCGATGTTGAAGGCCTCATGGAGGCTGGAGGCATTTTAAGTTTATGTTCCTGCAAAGCAATAGCTGGTTTTAAAACACGTTTTTGTCTCTCTTCACCTTCTTTTTTCCCCTCTTCAAACTTGTACTTTATGTTTGTTAATGAACTGCTACCAATATCATTTGCTAAGTAATCAATAACTTTTGACAAGTTATAATCCTTTTCCGATATAGTTTTAGTTTTAATTTGGACCTTCTCTGGAACAGATATAGGAGGGCTCGTCAAAGCTTGCTGTCTTGCTTCATCAATCTCCTCTGTACTGAACTCTACCCAGTCATCCTCAGACAGGTGTCCTTGATCACTTTTGGATACTTTAGCCGACCCTTTACTTTCTAAACACACATCTTTTTTCAGTATCTCACTAACTTTTACTAGGTCCTCTTTTACTTTCTCAACAATTTTAAAGGGCTCTTCATCATCAATTCTACCCTCTTTAGAGATCTCGGGTTGGAATGGTTTCTCCTCTGCGACATCTGTCTGCAATATTGCAGTCATTCTTATTAGGTCCTCCTTCATTTCAGCAACATCTTTCAAAATCTCCTGACTGGAGGACAAAGAAGATGGCGTGGACAACTTAAGAGCAGAGGGCGCTAAGAACAAGGACGATTTTACTGGAGATGACGTTCGGTTAAAGGGAGGCTGAGCGCGTGCCTCTGTGGTCAGTGTTTTAACGGGTGACAGTAGCGCAGCAGCTGATTTGGTAAGTGAAGATGACTCTGGAAGCTTCTTTAATGCTGGTTCAGACAAAACATTGACTACAGAATATACCGGCACCGTTATTGTCGATGAAGTTACTGATGAGGTAGTTGCAGATATTGACCCAAGGGCTGTATAGAGAGCACCCGCAGGAGGAGTTCTTATTGACTGAAAAGCTGATGGTGCTGTAGACACGAATGACCTGAGTGGAGAGAATGGCATCGTCGTGGCGGTTGAAAACACTCTCTCAGCTGTGTCAGCGACTGCGCTAGCGGCGCAGCTCGCAGAGTGCGCAGCTGCAGTGATTTTCTCCTGAAGAACAGCTGCAGCTTTGGATCCATTTATCAAGTTGGCAGGAGATGGGTATTTCAGAGGTGACACAGATCCATTAAGCAACGGTACCTCTGTGTGCCCAGCTACATGTTTCGCTGGTGACGAGAGAGCCGAGGCCATCATGACCTTAGAGGATGAAACAGCATCAACTGCTGTCTTAGCAGGTGACACCACTGACTTTAGAGGGGACGATAATAGTGAGGATGCTGATGTGATGACCGATTTAAGTGGCAAACTCGAAGAGTACATGTTAATGTTGGATTTGGGGGATGCTGGAGGCGTCATGGTTATGGATGATCTCTCCAAGAGAGACCCTGCTGTAGTCACTGGAGATGTCCGAGAGGGGAATGGGGTAGTGGATGCCAGCCCTTTCAGACCAGCAGCTTCTGGTACTGTGGGAGCTCTGACCAAGGAGCCTGACGTGACCTGAATATTGTATGGAGGCTGCGATACCACAGTTTTTATTGGTGAAGAGATTGTCCGAAACGATCTAATTGGAGATGCTACATCACTAACAGATTTAACTGAAGATGTGGTAGAAGCTCCTAATGTGGATTTGATTGGAGAAGCAGAAGAAACAGACCATATGGATTTTAAAGGGGAAGCTGTAGGAGTGTTAGAGGAAGAGCTTGATAAGGAAGTGAAGCCTGACTTGGTTTGCCCAGGCACTGTAATTGGAGCTGTTGTCCATGACTGATATGGCCGTGTTGAAAAGAATGGCTTGTATGAGTAAGTAGCAGGTAGGGATCTTGTTGCTCCTGCACTCCGTTCAACTGTTTCTTAAATTGTTAAATTAAAATCAAACGTAAAATCAACAAAAATGATTGAAAAACAGAGAGACCAGAGAAGAAAATTGGTCAGTAAACGTTGTAATATTACAAAAAGCAAGTACAATTGTTTGCATGAGTTAGGATGAAGAAGGCAAAAGAAGAGCTAAAAAAGAAAAAAAAAAAAAAACAATAGGAATGAGCCGTACACCGATCACTGGTCCAAAACAAAAAGCATCGTGAAATGAAGGACAGAAAGCACATAGCAACCAAGTCCGCAAACAATGGAAAATAGAAAACACAAAGGAGGAGTCCATAAGGTAGAAATAAAAAACACAGTGAAAATTCTTCTCTTACTTCCTATTGACTTTCTGATGTGCTAGTTCTGAAATACTCGTGCCAGCTCTATTTTGCCTGTTTAGGTATGTCTGCTTTGCACAACTACCAGAATTATCCTTTTTAAAATTTCTGTTGTTCTATTTGTTCTATTCGTGTTGTTCTAGTCAGATATTGTACCTATATAAAATATAAACTCGTGTAAAATGACATTATATAGCTAAAAGTTGTTTTTTTAAAACCACTCAGAGTTATATCATGCAGAACCCTTTAAGTGACAGGCAATTGATGTGCAAACTGTGAAGCAACTGGAATAAATTCAAATCTGTTTCTCCCATGCACAATTCGGATATGCTTCACACTCACAAAGCCAATAAGAGCAAGAGCTTTTCTGAGTCAGTATTTTAGAAAATAATAAAAAGAAATAAAAGAAAAGGAATTTTTGCATTTGTTTGTCATGCGATACTCCTTTTGTTTGGTAAAACTAAATTAAAACTAAAGTAAAAGTTTACATGAAATGATTTTAAGAAGCATATGTCATACATGAAAAATGGAAAGTATGATTTATGAGAAACGTGAGCAAGCAAAGCAACTGAACCAGGTTTCATTCATGCACAATAGATCATCTCAAAACGAGCACACGGAGTAATACATTTTGTATGCTGTATTATGCACAAGTTATGTAAACCTTACAAAATTCTTTCACAAGAGGCCATTAAAAGAAGAGTACACTTTTTCTACAAGATGTAGTGTCTTGGTACCTTTTGAGGAGATTTCTGGTATCAGCTCAAAGACAGACCTGTTCAACTTTGCATTTCTCAAAAGGTAACATTAGAAAAGCGGTCAGAGAACAATATATTATGCAAAATTTCCTGGCAAGAACAAACCTGTTAACTGTTATCATCCCTAAAACACTCAGCTTATTCATAGACATTCCAGGAAAATCATCATCAACCATATACTGCATCACGGGAGGTACTTGTGCCAGAAGCCACAGTGTTTCTGGGAATCCCATTACAGCACACATATCCTCTGATACAGCAGTAACAGTCAGAGTGACACTGAAAGTAACTTGGAGGGGGTTGTTTCTAGGAGTTAGAAATGGAGCTAAAGCACCCAAGGAACTTGCTCAACGCACCTTGCTCTGCAGTTATGCTAATGATTTGCCAAACCTGCTTTATCCGTCTTATAGACAGTAATTCACTGTGAAAGAAGCGTAGTGAGACTAGCATTAAACTGCCAAGGCTTAAAGCACACACACTCCTAGAGAATCATAGTTCAATAAATGTTCACTATACCACAGGTCCATATCCTGCAAGGAGAAATGTACTGGGTCCATCAATGCCAATGAAAGCCCAGAAAGCGAGGGGGATGGCTGGTCATACTGTAGAACATCACTCGGGTTGTAGAGAGCTTGAACGCTAGGCCTCACTGGCACAGCCTGCTTCAAGAAATACCCACTTCTTCCCATCCTGTTTGCAATTTCATTTCTAAAGCACAAACACACCACTTCTCCCAGAGAAGACGACGCTGTGTATTTCACTCCCTATGACTCTATGTTTCATTAAATGAACTAGGCTTTATTATGAAGATTAATGAGCAGCAGCTGCTTACATTCACCAGAAGTTCATGCAGCCCCAAGTCTGACAGCAAAAACCAAAACCATTTTGAAAAGAACTATCATTAAAGCAAGTGGTTGTGCAGTTTGCGTTTGGCAATGTCTCTACAGGGGCCCCAGTGTGCTCTGATGGTCCAGTCTGCCACAACTGGCTAGCAAAGCATTAAAACCAACTGTTGTCCCTCTTAAGTTAGCTCCATCTCCTGTTAAATCATGGATCCAGCATGTTTAACGTGCCTTTTCTGTGCTACATGATGCAGTTGAGAAAAACTGACCCAAAGTTATGAGGAAGAGCCAAGAAAAAGCCTAGGAATAGTAGCAGGCAACCTCAGACAGGCAGGTGGGGGACAAAAAACTAAACCACATACATTTTTGTATCTAATGGGAAGGAAAGTAGAGCCACAGAAAGCAGAGCTCTCCTTCCATGGAAGGAGAGCAGAGTCTGGTCAAGGGGAACATAAGTTTAAGAGAAGGAAACGGGGGGTACCAAGGAATAAAGAGCATTTGCAAGGAGCATAGGAAAAAGGGAAGGAGAGGAGAAAGAAAAGGAAGACATGAAATATGAGAGAGTCCCTTCTGGCTAAGAATCTAAATATTTTAGTGCTTGTCTGAATAGAATTCTTCAGCCTTGCTCAACTTCTTTTGCAATTCACCTCTGCATCATGGTGCTGCAGCAGCTCCCTCCAGCCTCTCAAAGGCAAGAGGAATGGTCTCTCTCTACTGGGAATTCATTTGCATTCTGCTCTCCTGGAGCTATATGGAACTTTTAGAAGTTATGGTATTTTTCCTTAATTGTCACATGGCATTTGCCAGTCAGAGTTTTCCAAGCTCTCACAACACAGGAGTTCACAGACCATCCAAGAGTTTTGCTTTAAATATTTTTTTTCCAAAATGACACCAAAATACAACGTTTATAGAAAAAATGTCTCTTCTTATAAGAATCACATAAATACGGTTTAGTACTTTGGTAAGAGCAACTCACTCATTCCAGGCTCAGTCAGATAGCTGTAGCGCTTACGTAAAGCAAGGGAGACGAAGTTCTGGCGCCGGTCGGCCCTCTCCGTCTGCAACAAAACACACCACTGTTTGGTGCCTTTAGCACCACCACCAGAGCGAGCAGAACTACTGTTAAACCCCAGCATCACGGGCTACACATCCCCACACGGAGAACACGTGTCTCCCTTGGCTCCAGGCTGGCGTTCTGAAGGTCGTTCGGGCAAGCGGCCAGGGAACGGACAGCGCCTGTCTCCATTCCTGCCCCTCCTGCAGTGAATTTCGGGTGCTGGGGAGGGGGATGAAGCCATTGCAGGAGGTAGAAACCAGCTGCAAGCTCCTGCCCTTGCGCAGCGAGCAGAGCAGGGGCTGCCACCAGGCTCTGCTGCAGCAGCAGGGCTTGGACAGCAGGCTGAGCTCGTGGGCCAGCCCTCGGGCGCCTCTCCACCCCTTTATCCCTTAGTAAAAGGCTTCATGCCACGAGGAAAGGCAGAGTGCTCTTTGTTCTCTATGAAATAAACCACCTTTGGCTAGAAACAGGAGAGCCACACAAAAGACTACAGATGCAGACATGAAACATTCATAGGAGAATTTAGACTGATCAAATCTTTCTCCCCACATTAGTTTGTCCCAGAAGCACATACACCACAATGTACATTGGCTTTAAAGTGAATACATTAAGGACAAAAAAAGGCATGGGAGGGATTTTTTTAATAGGCACAAAATGCGAAGATGCAGATTAGAAAGCAGACTACCGCAGTTAACTACTAAATTGCATCATAAGTTACTGCGCTGCTGATGCTGCTTGCATCATAAGTTACAGCTGCTACTGTGATGTCTTAAATATTAAAGGTTCTTCAGAAAACAGCTTACTTTGTGTCTAAAATATGGTTTGTTTAGAAAGAAAACTATTGAAATAGCTATATAATAAGTCAACAGAAACAAATCATGTGGAGACAAAGTGATGTGGTTGCTGTTACTATTTTTTTTAATGTAGGGTGTGTTTTATTTTAGCCAGCAGGAGGCTACAGCTATTTATTTGTCACCAGGAAGAAAAGGAATCTCTGCTAGCAGGTAAATGGGATACATCTTTTATTTGGTTTCTTTTATAAGGTGATCACAGTTATTACTACTTCTAATGAATAAAACACACCCAACTTCCTGACAACCTAATGTTCCAGCTTCCAACAAGCTGCGGATTTTTAACTTCCAAATAGTTGAGATTTATTAAAAATATATTTAGATACACTACCTAGAAACTGATGTTATTTCACCTTATTAGAAGAATCCAGCTTATTTTCAGGAGTACAACATGACAGGCCATGGTTGTCAAATCCCTTTCAGAAACACAATTTCCTAAAGCACTGGCAATGTTTTTACATGGGCTAAAACCACATTGCATGCACTCTTCTCGATTTTGCCAGAAATAGATTTAGTCTGAATTTTATAATTACATTGTGTTTACAGCAGTTAAAAGTTACAGAGTTAAAAGTCTGGCTACTAGTATTCAAGACTTGGTTTAATTTCGTAAGATAAAATTCTGTTCTCCACATTTGTGCACTTCTACTGTTCGCAAGAGAATATCAGATGCCAGTGATGTAATTATCCTTTAGTTATCATTTCAATGACATAGTTTAAAATATTGTAACTCTTTTTTTCTGTAACATATTTACTTTTCTTCAGTAAATCTGAAGGAAATAAAAACAGAAGACAGTGTTTATATTACCTCATCATCTTGATCTGACTCTGTTTCCTTTTGGTCCCAAGGTGCATTGCAGAGACAAGGAATATTATAATGGACAGCAGGGAAAAGAATATCAGGATATGAAAAGGACCGAGTTGGGAGCACAAAATGCAAGCTGATTTATAAAGCAAAGCAAATCCAAAATGTTAACACAAACACACACAAAAATCTTACATCCAATGCAAATCAACACGTGACGTTACTGAAAGCATAAACCTATGAGCTGCAGGCTGAAGCATGAGCTGTAAACAGAATCAGAAAAAATATAGGAACTTGACATCACAGTAACAAGGGACTTTAAAAGCGTTCTACAAACAGGAAACCAATCAAACAATTTAAAAAAGCCTTAATCGTAATCCAAAGCATTCTCATTACTGGCATCTCACAGGGTTTCTTTATCACCAGCAGGAAAAAAAACAAAACAAAACTCAACAAGCAAAACCAAAAACAAACCAACCCTATGGAAAACATTTACGTTTCCTAACAAATACCTTTTTGTGTGCTGGCAGAGTGATATTCAAGTTGCACACGGCCGTTTGTGGCAGTCCTTTTGTAGTCTTTGGTTCTTTCAAAAATGATAAACGGCCACAAGGTTCCTGGCTGCTGTCTCTTACCTAGAAAAGACGTCATTGCACAGTGGAGTAATAAGCTGTCACTCAGAAAACACGGGGTGCTTTCTGGAGAGTTTCTGGGAGTTCCCAACCAAAAGCGGCTCAGAGCAAGGCCCAAAGCTGGGACCTGGGAAAAGGGAGCTCTCGTAATAGAGCTGGATTAGCCCCACGTTCTCAAATCCCCCAACTCCATTAACCACCAGACAGGCTGAGGGCAACGTTCCAGTGTGGATATGAGCGACATTCCCAGCTCGCCCTCATCCCTTTCTGCCAAGCTCTGCACTTGGGCTCACTAAACTCTTACTGCCCAAGCCTCTTTCGCCTCAAGCTGTGAGAAGGCAGAGGACACCGAGTACCTGCTCATGGACATTCAGAGATGTGCATCTGAACACACTTTTCTGTAGGATGTTCTGCCTGTTCAAACATCTTTTTGGTAGTCCCTGGGAAGCAGTGATCTACTGCGACCATTGAGAGGAGAGACTGCAGTTTTCATAAAAGGCTGCGAATCCATATGATAGATATTCTGGACCCAGTTCTGCTAGTAACTTTTTTTTGTGGGATCATACAAAGCCCCCTGTCCACATTATTCACCTGTTAAACAGTGACACTTACATCAAGTTAGTTATAATGGGCTGAAAAAAGGTTAGCAGATTTTACCTTGATAGAGAATGGCAGTCTATTTTCTTTGAAAGCATAAAAATTAAAAACAAGCTGCTGTCCTCCTTTAGTCAAAGGAGCCAGATTTCCGTAGCAGTCAACATAAATAGGTTTTCCTTCCAGAACCTATCAAAGCAATGAAACAAAAATGAGTAAAATTTTTTTTCACAGTAGATTGAGACATGTAAGTATAGCACCATTTCCTCCAATCTAGTTCTTCCTTCAGTTTAACATGGGTCAGATTAAATTTTGGTGACAAATCTGAAAATAAAAGCGCATTACAGAAAGACAGCTGTGCGTGTGGGCACTTCGGAAAGTCCTGAGTGGCTTCTCTGAAGGAGAAAGAACATGCAGATTCCCTCCAAGCCACAATGTCCCAGCCTACCTATTGGCACTGCAGCAGCCCCAGGTGAGAGGGAATCCCAGCTCAGCAGGGCCCGCAGCACAAGCAGGGCCACGGTACAGCAGTGCGCCCCAAACCCACCCCAGGCTGGTTGGAGTCACCCACTGCCACACACATCCTCTCGCTTCCCTCACCTTGTCCTTTCCTGACACAGCCTCACCATGAGCCTTTGCTTAGCTGTGCTTACAGTGGCTGTGAAACCCTTCTGCAGGACCCATCTCCATTTGGAAAACAGATAGTCTATTTGCACAGAGAAAGACAGGCCGTAAGAGAGAGACCCACCTCAATGTCTTTGCTTCTTGCAACTTCTTCAAAGTTCTCTTGTTGCTCCAAAGTTTTGTCCACTTTGTCATCAGTCATGCAGAAGCAACGCAGATTGGATTCCACTGGATCATTCATCTTGGCGAATATCACAAACTTTGCCATATAGGGAACACATATTAATTCCCTGTAAAGCTGCGTGGCCAGCCCAACAGTTTCTAGTACTTGATGGCAGTCTGCAAGCCAAAACCTGAACAGGAGGAAGTAAACCATTACATGAACTTTCCATTAAGCTCAAACATTTCTCAAACCTTTAAAGGGAAATCCCATATCCTGTGATCCTTGGTCATTCTGGATTCATATTGCTTCTGTAGACCTCCCAGTGTCAGAGCTGTTGTTTCCTTGCACTGCCAATGCAGCCTCAAGCTTCCAAAAATGTCAGTATCTGGCACTGAGACGTTAGTACCTTTATTTGATCCTTTTCACACTGGCATATCCTAAAACTGTTTATTTTAAGGTGAGCTTGATGCTAAACTGGGGAAAAGCTGTATTCCTTGTGACCATGTCATGTGTATTGTAACTTGCTGATGTTTGCTGTACATTGGATTTATAGGAAATTTAAAACAATCTCCTTAGTTGCACATATATACACACATACATCACATCTCCCATGTAGTTTGAAAGTGTGTATGCCCACAGTGAGGTTTTTCTAAGAAATGAATGCTATACTGTTATATTCTCCTCCCAACACAAGCTTGATGACAAGTCTGATATAATTTATAAGTATTTCATTTTTTATCTTTGCCACAGTATTTCCACCCTGCTCTATTCTTTCAGTGATTCTCTCTCTAAGCATAAAGCTTTTTATAGAGGCAAACACTAGGCACATAAGAAACTCTATAAATTTTCTCTGCCAGGATGCACGATTTGGACAGATTCTGCTCAAAGTCTTCCATCAGTAAGACCATCAAGTCCATCACAGAGGAGACTATGAAGAGCACCCACAGTTTGACAGGTCTGCAGACAAACCCTGCACATTACTGCAGCCTTTAGAGAAATGGCACTTAGGACTGCCAGGAGCTGTGACCTGAGCAGCAAAGGCCAGCACAAGGCTTCATCTACAAGCCTGGAAGTGTCAGATGCTCATAGAGAGTGACAAAAAAGCATCTGGTCCAATACTCCTTTATATCAGCCTTGCAAAAGTTGAATAAAACCCATGACAACCCACATCTTAGTCCAGGGAAACTACTTACTGGGTATATTTGTAACCTCTGTTACCATACCTGGCTGAAACATTGGTGGTGAAGGAGACACAGTCGTTGGTGAACGTCAGTGGAGTGGTGCCCGTGATGTCCTCCCACTGCGCAGGTGAGGTGCCTCCTGCGGAGACACAAAGCACACGTTTCCCCTCAAACGCCCAGCAAACAGCCCGCATTTCCACTGGAACTCAGTTTGCTTCACAAATAAGCTGAGAACCTAGACGATAATGTCCACAAACACCTGAATTACATGCTGTATATTAAGTCATGTGTTACATACCAGAAAATGGTGCCCATGTAAGCAGGGGCTTATCTACAGTCAACAGCAAAACCTCTCCTGATACCAGCTAGGCCAGAATAACTTCTGTAAACTACTTTTGTTGACAATAGTGTGTGACAGCCAAGGTTGGAATTCTTCACACTGGCTACATATAAAGCAGCATTCAGTATCTGCTGGAAGGAATTCTTTTATAATGCCACGAGACCAGATTCAAAGCCCAGGGAACCGGCGTGAGCCATTTGAATGACCTCAGCTGGCTTTGCTCAGGAGAGTTGAACTCTTCTGAATCTAGGAACTCAATGTTCCCTCACTGGAAAGCAAAGGTTGAACAGCTAAGCGAGTGAATGCAGAGGCACTGTGGCCACAGAAACCTTTGCAAAGAGCATCATCTGCCTAACCTGTAATGCTACACAGGAGCCGAAGGCTGGGCGTCGTGTCTCCTTTGTAGCCATTGGTTACACCTTCTCCTGATGGAGGTGGCACGGGAATTGTCATGGTTATCGGCTTATGGAATTTCCTTCTTCTTGGTTCCACAGTGACGATGGGACTGAAAGTTGCTTTGTTTCCAAGGATTTTTTTGACAATCTCCTCTGGAACTGGTTGAGCCTGACAACACAGGGAAAACATTTCAAATTACAGTTTCAAATTGGTTTTAGACTTGCAGGACTTTCTTTCAAAAAAAAAAAAAAATCAATTTTCATTTTATTTTCTCCAGATTTTTTTCCTAGTACGTCTTCCCTTGTAGTTCTCCAGAGTCATTATTAGTACAATTCATGCCTTCGTACTTTTCCCCAACCCACTCAGGATTTCCTAACAGAGTACGTAGCTACTTTGTGGTCTCAGCAGCAACAACAGTGCTCTGCAGATGTGTTTCTTTCACACTAAATAACTCTGGTAGAGGCAGCTGTGTCACAACAATAGCAGAGTTTCCAGTTTCTCAAGATTAACAGTCTTTATATGAATACTGTTCACAGATGAGAAATGGTTTGGTGTGAATTCCAGGCAATGGAATCTGAACTAGCATCCCTGTTTCACGAATCCATCAAACTTGCCAGGTTAAGTAATTGTAAGTGACAACTAGAAGAACCGAGTGAAAAAGGTCCCTCCTATGAAATATTTCCCCGCTTTCTATGCAGTTTGTCTGAGGCGAGTTTAAGCTATTTGCCCTTCCCAGACTGTGCCTAGGGCTAGACATGCCAGCAGGGAACGCCCTACGTAACAACAGACGGATATGGTGTGTTCTTGCCCCGGAACAGCCGCCAGGCAGCTGGACACACTTTGTCCCCGCACACGGCCCCATGGCAAGGCACCAGCTGCTCCTTGGCCCGGGAGCCAGGGTTCGCGCGACGCCGGTGCCGACGGCCTTACCTGGAGGCCCACGCGGATCCTCTTGGTGAGCGCGCCCTCCGGGAAGGACGCCTGCACGCGGGGCACCGTCGTGCTGCTCAGCACCCCTCCCTCGGGGCCGATCTGGTTACTCTCCTGTTTGATCCGCGAGACCACTGCGAAGTACTGAGGGAAATCCTTGGTGACGATCCTGCAGATGCGCTTCTTCTCTAGCTCCTCCACACTGTCCAGCTCTGAGAGGGGGACACACGGCACACATGGAGCTATTGCCTAGTCAGGCTTATACCCGACCCGCCTGGCAATTAGTGCGAGGATTTTAATCCCTCCTGAACTGCTCAAGAGGATTTTTAAATTTACTACTATTGTTGTCTCCTGCATCAGTTTGACAGCGAGAGATGACAGTCCCGGCCACATGGGTCCAAGCCCTGACCCTCTGGCACATGCCGGTCTCTTCACCTGCAGCAAGCGCTGCAGGACACGGGCTCAGGATGCAGCACAGGAGCTGCCTGAAATGGAGAGATGATCAAACTTCCTCCACGTTCTCCTCTAAGCAGGGACACACGAGCACCCTGGTCTTTCCAAGCACACCTTCAAGAGACGTTTATTTGCAGGCTCTTTGCTCACACGGCTCTGCCTTGCAGGAAAGCCCAGCATATCCCCGACAGCTCAAGGGCCGAGTCCACCTCCGGGACGAGTGTGTGAAAGGGAGCTCGGTCGGGGAGGCAGCGGGACAGGAGGGCTACCAGAGCAACCAGGACTACCGGCACAACCGCGGCCGGACCCTGCCGCGTCGACAGCGCTGGCACGCGCAACGCCACACAGTGTCACCCATGTCACAGCAACGGCATTACACGTGCCGGACTTCTCTGTGACAAATCACAAATATAACTAATTATGCCACTGTGCGTACATACAGGCTCTAAGGAAATCCTTGTGACACAAGCACTGTTCACAAATGAAGGCAATTACACGACTGCCATGCAAGTCTCGTGCAATTTTCTTGCACTCTGCCTTTCCAGCTACTGACACCAGGCTTCATTCCAGCACCCCACAAGCTGCCCCTCTCATTTTGTCCTTTAAAAAGAACAGCACATTCCTAAGGAAAGTCTGCTCCTCGAAACACGACATTTCTACCAGCTCCAGTAGGACAAAGCAGGATGACCAGAAACAGTACCAAGACAACAGACACTTGTAGATTTCTTTTTTACTTTCCTTGGCTGGTGAACTTTCTTCCTCTGAATATGTAAGTAGCAATTAAAGCTCCAAAGATTAGAATATAAATGTGGTAAGATGTCAGTTTTCCATTTAGAACATTCAGCAGGTAATTTGGATTAATTGCACGGTGTTGCTGTGGAGCATAGGAAGCTACAGAAGGGGAAATTTTCTTACCATAACGTCAGCTTCCCTTAGCTTTGAGTCAGAGACACTATCTGAAGCCCACTAATGAATTAGGCATCCTGCCTGCGGCCTCTGGAAGCAACGGCCTGTGCAGGAGACTAACTGGATTCCTAAATTCCCAGGCAGGTATGAGCTTGACTGACAAATCCTAGGCGTTCTCTTGTTTGCTAACCTACAGTAAAATACTCACGGAGATGATGGATAACGAAGTTCTTCTGAAGCAGAAAATTACTCTTTTATGTGAGAAGATTTCTAAAATCCTTTGAGACAAGAACTCTTTTGGAGGAATGAGAAGTTTAGAGCAGCAGAGTAACAGCCAAGCATGGAGAGGACTTGGACTGCGTATTTAAGGAGATTACGCTTGGATGACACGTGTAGGCTTCCCCAGCAAGCTCCCCTCAAACGAGAACCAGGGAAGATAAGCAATCCTAAACCACCTCTCTGGCTGCTGCGAGAGACGCAGAGCTAGCGTGAGAGATTTGGTGAAACGGGGAAAACTTGTCTTGGGAGATGTCACGTTCCCTGAACGCACAACATGCAGTTTTTATCAGGAGTGATCACCAGCACTGCTTTCCTCACTGCTGACACTTCATGCCTATGTAATGTGTTTCAATTTTAAACCTCAAGGGTTTTGTTTGTTTGTTTTTTAAACCACAGAGAAATAGGGCCTCATCTCAAAGATGGAGAGCAAAAAGCAGAGAGGCTAAGCAGGAAAGCTAGCAGCAGAACTGAGAAGAGACTCCAGGTGCCACTGTCTCCTACATTTGTGCTCTCATTTCCTTTCCCAGAGCCTCAAACAGCATTTTGCTAGTGCTGGAAAAGCAAATCCACCTGTAATGAGGACGATGCCAATGAGGAGGTGATGCCAGTGAGGTGGATTCTCGTGGGTTTTGCAGCATGTCACCCCCGGGACTCAGCAGTGGGACAAGTCAGGACACCAGTGTCCCCACGGCAGAGACCAGCCTCGTTGACTAATTATGAGCAGGGAAGGTGGGACACGCAGGTGCTGACAGAGCAAACGGTAGGAGGAAGAAAGAGGGAGGCAGTGGGGGAAGCAAGCAGAAATCGTGGGCAGTGAGGGTGGCTTTAAAAACTGCAGGCATCTGAAGCATCCTCCCTGCTCCAGTGCCTCACGTCTATAACTAGGTGTTCACAACCCATGCACAGCAAGGAGCATCCTCAAGTGACACAACATCCTTTACATCTTCTACAAATTTTTGCATAGTCTCTTTTCTTGCTGTTCACAACAGAAGTCCCAACAGAAGAGCGATAAGGTGTTTTTTTTTTTCTCCCTTGGAAATATGGCAAAATCACTGTAGGGTGATTTATGGTGGTACTTTAACTGGCAAGCACAAACCAGGCCACACACCGGTTTGATCTGCAGACTTAAAGAACAAGTTATGTAAAAACTCCTGCTTCCCATCTGAAACCACACTGTGCAGCTGCAAGCATATTGTAGCCACAAGTATTAGGGTTTCTTGGCTCACTCACTGCTTTGCACATGTCTTTCTGCAGACTCGCTACTCCAGCATGTGCATTGGGGACCACAGTTTGTCTATGGCTACAGAGAGACACCTGTAAAGGTTGCAGGAACATAAAGCACAAGGGCAAACTGTATCTGAAAGAAGCACTGATGAAGTTAATTTAAATAAATTTAGCCAGGCTGAGCAGGCAGCTCCTGGCACCTCCCCAGGAGAGTCGACAAAGTGGAGGTCTCCACTTTGCAACGTACAAATCCATCCATGCTGCACCTCTGAAGAGCTCTGCTGTTAGTGACACAAGCTGGAGGACTTTGGAACAGCATTTTGGGCCCAAAATGTTCCCACAATTGACCTAAGCTCAGTTTGGAAAGCACCAGCAGTGAGTACAAATCACTGCTCCTTCCATAACCTCAAAACTTGTCTTTTTACCGAGGTTGCCCTCCCCAAACAAGGGCCAAGAGCAAGGCCAGGGCTGCTCACAGACCCTTCTTGGAGCTGCCTCAATCATTTGCTTCCAGTGGTTTTTGCTTTTAGCGAGGGCCCTCAATCCAGCTCATAGCCAACACGCCGTGACTTCCTCTAAGGTGTTACCCCGAGAAAAACGCAAAGCACCTGCTATTTCTCGCACACTCAGAGCAAGGTGCGAGAGCCACGGTGTGCACCAGCAGCAGGGCTGACACACGGCACTCGCGGGGGAAGGCCGGCGCGGTGCCAAAGGCCGTGCTGCGACTCCGCCTGGGCTGTGCCCGCGCCGTGTCAGCAGGGACCATCTGTCACAGCGTCTTCTGATGAATTACACACAGCTGAGCCCTCTCCTCTTAAGGGACTCTCGTGTAAACAGCAGTGTCCAAGCACAGCCGGCGGCAGACCTCCCAGGGGGGCAGAGCGAGCCCGGGAAGGAGGCTGAGCGCTCCGGGCAGCGCCCTTGAGCAGCACAAGGCCAGGGCAGTCTGTGGGCCGCAGCAGAGGGTCCATGTGTGGGCAAGGCTCTGCCCGCTGCTGTTTACGGTTTAGCTTTGGCGTGGAGGGACCCCAGTGTGGCCCCACCAAGGCAGCAGAGACGCCCTGACCGCCAGCTGCGATGCTCTGCGCAAACTGGCACGGCTTCCAGCCCAAACGCACCACTCAGGTCAGGGTGTTTTCAGGTTACTGCTGCAGTATTGCATTCCCTTCGCTGGACACGCAATGCAGTGTGTTCCCCAAAGCCACACACCCCTGGCACGGCGTTACGGCAGGCTGCCCCAGCAGCAGCAGCCCGCCCGAGGGCCAGGCTTGCAAGAGCTTTCAGGAAACGTTTACCTTCATCCATGCCATTGAGTATTTCGGTTAAGTCTTCGTGTTTGCTGTCATACTGGTGTTCCTTCCACGTTTCACCGTTTTCACTTCGAAGTACGATTAATTCTCTTTCCTTTCCTCGCATTGATCCAAAATGCGGGATTTCCACTATGACGGGGCTAGACAAAAAAGAACCATATTATTTTTAATCATATATCTCCTCACTGCCCTTAACTTTCCTATGGGCATTCAATTCTTAAGACAACTACAGTCACTTTAAACAAAAAGCACTGTTATGGTAAAAATGAATTTAAATTTGCCAAAGCTGCACAATCCTTTATCATTTAAACTATAGGTCTTATGTAGCTTAAAAATCTTCATATATAGCTCATTTTTAGCATAGGCTTTTTGAAACAGCTGTGTACATGAAAAATGGCTATGAATTTTGTTAATAAGAGTTTTCCCTGCTCATTTATCCTGGGATGTAGGTGATCCAACCTGCCTCCAGCACACACAGCACTGCTGACTTTTAATTGCCATTAGCGAAATCAAAAACAGGATTTGGCTCAAGGGATTTAAAGGGGAAAAGTTAGTTCAGAAACAGTCCGGCTATCCCAACGCATGCAACAGCTACTGACTGCAACGGGGACTGTGTGTGCGTGTAGGATTTAGACTTCAGGCTAAATCCCGGCCTTCTAAAAGCTCCCTGTGGCTCTGCGTTCGTGCAGCTTCTGCGCAACCAGACAGGCCGCTTCTCATCTCTTTCTCCTTCTGCTTCTCACGGCCAAAGTCCCAGCTGCAGCATCCGTACGGGAAGCGTCACTGGGCAAAGTTTAGCTCCTTTCAGAATGGATTTCTCTGCGTTAAGCAACAGCACGACCACACTGGTATTAGTAACTGTCAAACATTTGGGGGGAAAGGAAGGGGAACGGGAAGGTGGTTAAATAATACACCTACGTCACCAGACAAGGTACCTTACACAGAGGACTCCAAGTGCAGTATTAAACAGTTATCGTGAACGATCAACAGAAACCACCATTCACTTCATGTGCCATTCCTCAACAAAACAGACACTTTTGCCAAACGCTTCACAGGCAGGATATGCAGATTAAAATACGCTAAGACAAACTGACTGAAATCACACAATAAGTGAACAATTATGGATTATGCAGCTTTAAGACATTTAAATAGACAGTATCACTATTTTCCTACAGAGGTTGTAAAGGATTTCACCTCTCTGTAACCACCCAGTGAAAGCACACGTTGTGCCTGGGGACAGCCTGGAGCTGGTACCGTGTAGCACTGTACCCCAGCAAGGTGCCGGGCTGCCCCTTACCCAGTCAGTTACCTGACTGAGCAAACGAAGGCAGCCTCCGGGAGCAAAAATACTTGGAAATCCAGAAGAAGAGGTAGATTTTTCCTGCCCCCCCAAAAAGAGCAAAAGGCAGTTTAATGAATGCATATTTCCAATGCTTTTAGAAACACCCAGGCTCTTCCTCTGATCTCGAGGCCTTTAGCAAGCAGAGTAGCTGCTGTCTCCCACTGTGCGCAGCAAGTAGGCACCCAAAATTCAAATACATGGTTTCTTAAGATATTTACCCTCTAGTCAGAAAGGAATGCAAATGGCAAACATTATAATACAATCTTTGCAGGCTAATATGTCAGATACTGTCTCTGTAAATATTTAGAAACCACACAATTCTGTGCATGAAGATTAACAAGAATACTCAGCGAGAAGGTATTAAACAGGTATCAAACACCAAACACTCACCAATATTTTGAAAACCTAACACACTAAAATTTCATGATATGGTTTGAAAACAACAGTCAAAATATACAGAAACATTCTTACATTTTTAGCATACACACTGCAGTTCCTCTCCATAGCATACTTGGGGTTCTTTAATTTATTTTTAATTTGATAAGATGCCTCCTGCAGTTTGAGAAGATTCGTTTTTCTCCAACATTGTTAAATGAAGTCATTTACTCAATGACATTTTTTCTAAATGATATTTCATAAATAATTTTTCCAGGCGTTTCCCACCACAGCCTCACTTCAAGGCCTGTAAATACCTTCTCTACCACAAGGCTGAACGTAAAGGACTGTCACTGTGTTTTAAAATGTATTTGATGCAGTTGAAACACTTCAAATTTAAAAAATTACAAAAGCACAGAAGTTATGAGAGCAGAATGCTGGCAGTGAACTTTACATGCCTATAAGCACAAGGTCGTAGCAGAGCTATATTAAATCAAGCCACTATGATTTTCTTTCAGTGACATAAATCAACTGAAAGCTTCAGAAAACCGAAAAAAAATGGGAATAACAAAAAACTGAAACCAAAAGAAAACTGTAGACATTCTGTATCTTTTCTGTACATATCCTACCCAATAAATTTTGTTCCTTGTGGACCAAGCTGCAGGATTCGGCTAACCATGCTCTCGCCCTCATTTAGAGGGGGAGGACTTTTAGGAAGATGCAGTTTACTGAATAACATCCATGCAGCAGGAAGAGAAACGAGAAGGGGAAATTAGGAACAAGCTGTCACTCCCGACAGGACCGGCGGTTCACACCAGGGTGCCACTCGCGCTAACGAACAAAATTTATGATTAGGGAAGGGAGGCGGGGGGAAAAAAAAGCGCCCATCATAGTGGATTGCTGCGGCTCCGCGAGGCCTCGCGCCGCCGCGGCTCTGTCCGGGCTCTCTAGGTGTGACGGGGCCGAAGCCCCTTCTGCGACAGCGAGTGGCGCGAGCGGCCGCGGCAGCCCCAGCTTCCGCACGGCCTTCCTCGCTTCGGGCTCCTCCACCCTGCGGCCGTCAAAAGGCAAAGCTGCCCTTAACACACCAGGGTACTTCCAAGGTAGGAACGGCAGGTTGGCGTTTTTTGGTATTTCAAGATTCGTAGCTTATCTTACACGCTCAGATGAGGTAAACTGAATGCTTAACTACTCACATCCGCAGGATAAAGGAAATAAAGGATGCAACATGAGTGCGAGCAGGGAAATTCACAGCCAACTCACCCCAAGAACTGTGCCCCTGCCGGCCCCATCTCCACCAGTCTGCTCGCCAGGCCTTCTCCTTCGACCATCGGCGGGGGGCTGGCCAGCTTGTGCCTCTTGACCAAGCGGCACGTGATGCGCGTGGGCGCCGTGCACTTGCGCGGCGGGATGATGATCCGCATGCCGTGGTGGCGACTGCCCCGCATCGAGCCCCCGCGTGCATCCACCATAAAGCTAACCAGGAAACTGTGGGGAGAAGGGAATGCGTCAGTGAAAAACGTCACAAACGGAGCAAGGAAAAGCTCAGGCTAATCGACAAAGTCACAGTCTTTAAAACACCACTAGAAAAGTCCTCCCGAGCCCAACTAAACTAAAAAGATCTAAAAGATTCTTTTAAAGTTCATACTTACACTTGGTTAACAAAAGCAGGGATTTCTAAAGCTCTAGCAACATCACGGCGAAAGGTGCAGCTGCTATCGAGCAATTTGGATTAAAAGAGTAGACGTAAGTAGCGTTTTAGTGTTTTAATTGGCCCTCTGTAACTGTTAGTTCTACTGCCGTCTATGAGTAAGAGCAAAGAGTCTCTCATGCAGAAAGGAACCAGAAAGGGTAAAAATGGAGACTCAAAACTGCTCTTTTATTTATCCCCCCCGCCCCTTTACAATCCCCCTGCACCCACTTTGGGGACCAGGGCTGACGCTGTGGGTGACGGTCCGGACTGCTGAGGAAGGAGCAAGAACCCCAGGACGCTGACAGAAACCACTGGCCTCCAGTGAAGATGGCATTTCTCATCAAAAAAGATGACATTTCTCATCCCACCCCTCCAAAAAAACAAACAAAAAATCCCCACAGTGACAGTAATGGGGAACAGACTCCCAGGGCAGGCAACAGCATTCAACCTCCTTCAAAACTCTGCTGCAAAAATCCTTTCAGTTTTAGGAGTTCAAACATCTAGATTCCTCTACAGATAAGTGCGAAGGGGGAATCTCTTTTGGGGCTTCAAAAATTCCTTCCCCTCTTCCCTTTCTACACAAGTGCCCAGTGGATACTTCCAGTTCTCTATATAAACCTGCTTATATCTAAAGCTGTACCTACCAAAACCCTAAACATAATCCAATATAATTTCATGGCTACCACTGGCCTTCAGTTAGTAGATGCAGCAAGAGGTCTGCATCAGCTGGGACAAAAGTTACAAACTCAGTCTTGGCATAACACATTTTTGTCTGCTCCTTCTGAGTGATGTGCAGATATTGGCAGAGCTGGCAGCTCTGCTGCACGACCATTTCCAAGACTGTTGCCAAAACCTTCTGATCTGAGGGACGAAAACTGTGGTAATTAACAGAGGAAGCCATCCATTTTCCTGACTTCTTACTATAAATTGAAATAAAGGTGAGAAACAACGATCTGGAGGGATGTTAAAGATTCTTCTAAAAACTTCCTGAGTGCTCTGGAGGATGAATAGGGATTCACTGAGGACAGTTGTATTCAATTTTGGTAGCAGCAGGATATCGAAAGTAACAGCTGACAGATCAATCAATCCTGCAAAGCGCAGTTGTATTTGGATACCTGACCAGCTGGGAAAGAGTGCAATCAAAATGTTGTATATAGTTGGCAAAATTTTGTATATCCCTGTACAACGGGGAGGTGAAGCAGTCCCAGGAGCTGTCCTAACTCCAACTGCTCCTTTCCCGTGGCTCAGGCACTCACAACGCTGAAACATGGATGAAATGCACTATTGAACAAAACCGACTGCTGCCACTAGGGTATCCCAGTTCCTCACATGAGCAATTATTTTTCAGTGGAAGGAGATCTTTGCTGAATGTTTAACCAGATATTTTCTACAAATATCAGATCCACATGTGAAAAAATACTGGAAAAAAATACTGTCAGTCTTTATAGAGTATAAAAGTTATGACAATATTTATTGCTTGCAAAATCTTACGTGTCAGTAAACTTTCTTGACTAACAGTTCTCTGTTTGCTAACAAAAGGCAATAATGATCAGAGGAGGCAGCTCTGGAGGACTTGGACCCTTCCTCCTTTCTCCCCTTTCTTCGCTGAGCACTACCCAGCGTGTTTATGTTACTGTCAGCAAGTTCATGCTGTTTTACCTCCCTGTAACCGCTCTGTGTGGTAGATGGTGAACCCTGATGGGAAGGGGCAGATGCCACCGGGCACATGGAAGGAGAGGCCAACCAGGGCTGTACTCCCGAGAGCTGGCAAGGAGTCAGCTCCCAGCCCGCTGCTGCACAGGGCAAAAAACTCACTATAAACCAAAGTAAAACGATAAGCAGGGGCTTACAGACGTAGGTCACCAAAAGGGAAAATACTGAAAGAAATCTGTCATAGTTGTTTCTTGATAGTCTATTGAAAATGCCCACGATTTTGTTCTGCAGAGAAGACAGGAACAATTCAAACTGCACAGTATGCAAAAGCACGTCAGAGAGGGAGGTGGCCAGCTGGAACTTGCCTTTGATGCCTAGGTATCAGTGACCCTTGTCTGGGGAGGTAACTATCATCTGTGTGATTACTCACATGCTAAGCCAGCTCATAATTAACAAAACAAGTTTTTAATTTCTTGCAAAAATGGAAAAGCCGAAGCTTTCACCCAACAAGAAGTGCTGTATCAGCAGAGGAATCTAGGGCAGCTCCACACGGTCAGAAGAATCCAA
Source organism: Crypturellus tataupa (assembly GCA_034781795.1). NCBI lineage: Eukaryota > Metazoa > Chordata > Aves > Tinamiformes > Tinamidae > Crypturellus > Crypturellus tataupa. The sequence continues at coordinate 3,278,280 of JAWLRI010000460.1, read as the reverse complement.
ACATTATTGACCCAAAGATGAAAGAGTGGATTTTCACAAGACACCTGAATTGCCTGACTTATATTAATACAAAAATCAATGGCAGCTGGAGGCCAGTGCCTCAAACCCGGCCGGGAGCTCCCCGGTGTGTCTGTCCCGCACGCTGCAAGGTCACACAGAGCCAGCCGGGTCGGGCTCGCCCGCAGCGCCGCCAGCAGCGCCCCGGCAGCGGAGCCCGCGCTGCTGCTCTCGCTGCCCCGAGCAAGGGCAGATCGGCCTGGGAGGGAATCATCTCCCTGTCACAGACAGCAGCCCTTGGCAGCCAGCTGTGCACGTCTGCTCCACAGCGCAGCCTTCAACAAAGCCCTTGGCCGATCAACCCTCGTGTGCAGTGCTACCAGGTAAAGGTAGGCGTCGTCAATGGTATTAATTATTTATCCGTTTAGTACTCAAATTAGTAACCTACCATTTAAAACAACAACAATAATTTCACACAGTATTTCATGCACTTTCAATAAAATGGATTAGTAGCTGGTGCTTACCTAAATTAATACTTTGCTAATAATGGATACTACAGTATGATTTCTAAAACACAATGCTAAATGCTAGTGAGCATTGCTACTGGAATACATGAGAAGGATGAGGATGTGGGCGGATGCACTACAAACATCTACACACGCTCTGAGTGTGGGATAAGAGTTAAAAAAAAAAGAAAAAAGAAAAAAAAGCAAAATGAGGATTCACAGAAAGCACAGAGTTATCACCTTGAATCATACTGGGGAAGTGGAGAGGAATAGCTGCAAAATAATTTAGAAAGCAAATGGGAAAAATTAATATAAGATAATTAGAAGCAGGCAACAGAAAATACCAATAATAAGCGCAAAGGAAAAGTAACAATCAGAAAAATAACAAAGGCAACACATTTGAAGACCAACTTCAAAAATGATTTGTCTTTTGCTTCACATATCATAAGCTTTGTCATATAAAATATGCTGCACACAGAAAAAAAATCCTAAAGAAAGTGTTCATTTCATTAATCAACACAAGTCCATAGTACACTGGAGAAATTGAGAAAACATCTGTAATTTACCTAGACCAGTAGAGAAATCATGCTAACAGAGCTTCTTTGAGTCGGTTTAATTCCCTGCGTCACGGAAAATCAGTTCTTATGCTTTTATATAGCAGTTTATTTGCCAAAATGTAACATAAAAAGAGATGCATGGCAGGACATTCGAAAAGACTTGATAGTCCTTATGTCATTCCTTACACTGCTTTAAAAAATGAATTCTTGCATGTGTGTAGGACATTGGAGTTAACCATGATTAACCTGAAGGAGGCCACCTCACAAGACTCAGGCAGTAATCTGAGTTTCTCATTGTGGGAGGGAGTATTTTACACATTAATGTTACATATTAATTTATTTTCTTGGGCTCAGAAAAACAAGAAGTTAGAAAAGGCAACGTGGAGAGAAGTGCGCAGGGCAGCAAAGCTCTACCTGGCGGGGAGCTGTGGTCGAACGGAACCTGCCGTTCCCCAAATGCTCATTCTCATTCGGGGGACTCCTTAAGATTAGGTCATGTGGGTCAGCACAGACAATGATTCTGTCCTGTCCAGCAGTGGTGACATCTCTTTGGTGGTTTGGTGCCCCAACTGGCTTAGAAATAAGCTACTGATAAACAGGGGAGAACCAGGAGACATCAGCAAGAATAAGGTAAGATTATGAGAAAACATGACCTAGGAGGTAAGCGTGGAGCATCTGGGATTATTTGAATCTCTAAAAGAGAGGAAAAAATACCTTCCAACATACAAAAAGTTCTTGTTAAAATAATAAGGTGTTCTCCATGACTATGCAGGGTAGGGTAAGAAACAGGCTTAATTTGCAGCAAAAAAATCTACAGTTCAGTATTAGGGGAAACAACACTGTAACAAGGGATAGTGACCTGCTGAAGCTGAGGGACTATAAAATATCCTTTATTGAAGAAGAAATTAAACATATTCCAGGAACTGCTTGATTGCATATTACCCTGCCCATGCACAAGCAGCAACTACTTGCTCTCTGAGATCCTTGGCCTACCCACCTTTCTCTAATAAAGAGCAGACGTCAGCTTTTCATTCTAAAACCTCCTGACCTTTCGGCTTTAACACTGCCTGTATGTAGCATTTTATTGGATCAGGACCAAAAATCCATTAGTTTAGAGCTCTAGTCAGCTGAAGGAGGTGTGAAGTTTATTGTGGGCCTGTAGTTTTAGACTGGTGGGGCTTGGTATTATGCTTTGGTTTTTGCTAGTTTCCTTCCCGTTACGAGAACGTGACTAGCCACAAAATAGGGATGTAAAATAAAAGGGATACGAAATGTTATGCTCTGCCCTTGTTGAAAGTTATACAATAAAATTTATACTAGACAATCTCATATGCAACAATTCTTTTCAGTTACACATTTGTTTGTAAATCTTTACAAAATGCATTCAAACACTGTTCCGATTGCATTTAAATCAACTCCAAGCGGCACTGCCAAGAAGCGCTGCAACTACAGCGATGCCTTGCAAAGGAGGGAGTAGCACAAGGAAGGACAAAATACAGATTCTGGAGGTCAGGCAGGAGTTTGGGAGGTAAAACAGGCAGTTAAAGTCCCCCATTCTCCCAGGTGAAAGAACAGAAAGCGTTAACACTGTATCTTTGATTTTATATTCCAAACTGTTTAAGAAGGTTCAATTAAAATCACCTTACGACGCATAAAAGCAAAGCGCAAGCAACAGAAAAACAGGACTATTAGCAGAAAACCTGTTGGACTACAGTTTTTTGGCATTCAGAAACTTAAGTACAGAAGCAAGTTTTGGTTTGATATGCAAGAATTTAGCCTGACTGCTGTTATTAAGCACCCTCATTGAAGTCAGCCTGAATTTTGCCACTGGCTTCAAGTGGAGCAGGAATAGGCATGTTACCAGCCATTTCAGCAGGCTGCGTTCTCCTGCTAACAAAACACTTGCACATTTAAAGAAAAGGAAATCTGTTAAACGACCTACCCAGAATGGATGGGACTTGAGACCAGGTTAACATTGTCCAAGGTGTCGGCAGCCCAGCTATAGTGTCTGAGAGAATCAGAATCGAATTCCCTTGGAAACGACAAGTGCTTTAAAAATAAAAAGATAAAATTTAAAAATCAGCATGAAAAACATTGGTCTGAAATGCATGCTTGTTAACAAAATTCTATTAAATTTACATCTGACCCTCTTCTCTTTAACAGTACGGATATCCCAGATGTTAAATTACTGGAAATCCCATAACAGGATTTTGGATTCCACACACAAAGTCCAAAGCTCCCTTTTGCTGTTTTCTTCATCTACAGCTCTGTCTCTCCAATCTCCATTTACATACGCAGGGTTGAAAAATGCTAAAGCGATTTCCGTTTGTACCGCAGCCCTCCCCAGTGCGGCAGGCACCGAGCAGCCCCGCACAGATCATGCCATCGACAGCTCCTTCCTCGAGCACGACGTGGGAATAACCTCATTAGCGGTTTCACAGCTGAAGCTGTGGCTGCACGAGCAGGCTCGTGGTGGCAGGAGGGTGTCATCAGTCTGCACCGCACGTGCCCCCAACACGAGCGCTCCTCGTCTGGGGCGCTACCGTCCCTACTCAGTGACACAAAAATAGCTTTTGCCCTGTGAAGCACTGCTGTGCGGGTGCTATAATCAGCCGCGCTGCTCGACACTCAGTGACAAGTGATTTGCTTCTTGTCGTGACGTTGCGCTCACAGACACCCTGTGCCCAGCTCAGGTTTTGATGCTATAAATTCTCTTGATCTGTGACATAGAAGTCATGTTAGCCACACGCTCTTTTCTTCTTTCTTACTCTGTTCCTTTCTTCCTAGGTAATCAAACAGATTAGATCCTCAAACACTGGTTGCCTGTATTTGCAGGGTGATATGAAAGTTTCTAAACCATAAGTTACACCAGTAAAACTAACTGAGGATGCTGCCATGCAATGCACGGGCCATCTTCACCTGGGATGGTGTTAAAGGTGCCAGGGTCTCCCATAAGGAAGTTATTGCCTTCTCCCAGAAGGCAAGTACGACTGGAGAGGACAAGCAGAGTTATCTGGATTTTTTTTCCTCATACACTGAGAAGACCTTACGAGCTATTTTCTAATTCTAGGAGCTGCAGTCAAACCTGAGCCAAACACATTTCTGCACAAGGAAATGTTACGACTCCCACCTATAGTTTTATATACAGCCATCTGAAGGTACTGTAAATTATTTTAAATAGAAATATCAGCACCAGCTATTAACCTGACAAAAGCAGTCATAAACACACCAAAGTCCTTCTGTCAAGGAAGGCCCAAAGCTAAACCAGATCGTGCTCCACTGTTGGCCAGAACTTGCACCCTTCCTATTGCTTACTGGGTTCCAAACCTTTGTTTTATGGGCATTTCTTGCATTTCAAATGCACATCCTGGTTTTGCTTTGCCAAAACCCCTCAATATTATCACTTACCACTGATCAATACAAATATCTGCAGGGTACAACTTTGCTCTGTGATCTGTACAAAACTCTGTGGCACGTGGCCTTGGTTGCCTCCTTTTACTACCTTAAGTGTTTTATTAGGGTCGTCCGCCCGGCACGTTACTGTTCCCATAACCCGTAAGACCCATAACCAAGGCAGAGCGCTGCTGCTAAAGGATGCTGTATTAAACACCAGAAGATGCATCAGGGCATCAGACATAAAAGATAAAACGAATGCCATTAAAAACAATGGCAATTAAGCAACGGCAGTGGGTTTAATTAGCACTGTTTCGGAAAATGTATCATAATTTAGTTTAATGAAGACCATTTTCTAACTCTTTCCAATAGAACACTAGGGATTCTTCCACATTTCAGGAGGAGCCCACAGTTTATGCAGAAAAGCTAACTCTGGATTTCAGTTATTCCATGTGATTGAACTTTCTAAGAGCTCCCACTGAGCACATAACTATAAATACCAACCCCTGCAAGATCCAGAGAGCTGGTCTCTGAAGTTGTAAAAAATGTAGATAAATAAAAAATAGCTGAGTTGGTACCGTTTCCAGTGATGACGATCTCTACAAAGATTTTTTCAAGAAATGCACAAAAGGGGGGACAATGCGACTCAGCGTTTGTCATTGAAAAGTCTGCTGAGCCACAACAGCATCACTGCGCGGAGGTCTGGGCATGCACCAGGGCATCTCCCTCGACAGAAAAATGTGGCATCACATTTGCCATACGAGATGAAAACCACTAAAGCTCAACAGCGTGTGACAGCGAGCTCAGCCCCTGCCACACGCTTTCCTGTCAAACAGTGTCTCTCTAAACCCACCTCCACGAGACAGCGACGCTACCAGCCGCGTGCACGGGCACCTGGGCTGCCCGGCCCACCTGGGCGAGCACACGTTTGACGTGCCCCTCTCTGCCAAAGCGCGTTCCGTTCCAGCAGAGCCCTCGGAGACGCTTTCAGCCAGCAAAAGCACACAGCCTGTATCCAATAATCTTGGAAGAGGAGCACACTAGTAAAAGTTAATAGCCAGACCCAAGATCTCACAAGCAGCAGACATCTGTTGACCTCATTTTGTTGATCTGCTGAAGTGCTGGATTTTCCAGGCAGGCAAAGAAATCTTCCTGGGCAAGTTGCAGTGTGAGAGTCCAGAAGACTTGGCCTGTGCTCGCTCAGGCCACGGCATTCCCTACCTGGCCTGAGGACGATTAAATGGACACAGTCCTGTTACTGAAAGTGCTCCGAGGTGGGTGTGGTTTGATGCAAATGCATGAATAAAAATTCTGACATTTCTGCTGGCGAGGAGGCTGCTGGTTGCATAACTAAGCAGCCAGGCTGTATAATATCAGAGCTCAGCAAGCTGAAGAATTTATGCTTCCTCCCAGAAGAATTCATCTGGACAGAAGCGATTCACCAAGCTGCTAGGAAACGGACAGCCTGATTCATCCTGCCTGTGGCTGATACAAACTCGGAGGCTGATGCAAATTATTCCACAGAGGAAGTCGCTCAGCTCTGGACGGAACCGTTGCCTCCATGGTAACACACAGGGCCGCGGAAATTTTCCCTCTGCTCCAAGGCACAGCATGGCCTGAGCACTCAGTCTTCCCTTCCAAACCTTCCTCGTTGGGCCCTGCTTAGATTTCCAAGTTGTTCCTCAGAGAACATGGGAAGAGATGGTCAAGAGATCTTCCAAGAGGTTGCCAGTTGCCCCTTCTCTTTTAAATATTTTTATAAGTATACTTAAATAGTAAGCATATATAAGCATATCAGCATACTTAATTAATTCCCCTTAATCTCAGACTTTGCCACTGTTATAAGATATGTATTGGTCTAAGAAACTGAAAATGCAGATGGCTCACTTTGGAGTTGGATGATACCCCCAAACTGCCCTCTATTTTCTAGTGAGATTTTGTAATACAAAGCAGGTTAATGATGTACAATTTGACCAATGTCCTTCAGCAGTTACTTAACAAGACTTAAAACAAGCTCTGTACTTGCTTCAAACACTCCCTAGCTGTTAAATCAATTCCATCAATTTTGATGGGAATCACAAAAATGGCCAGAATCACCACATAAAACATAATGTGTTCTCAGGCTGGAGAGCCTTCCTCACATCTGAAATTTCTATCAATTCAAGACGACTCTCTGAAGGTTTAAGGGTAGGAAGTATGAGAGTGAATGGAAGTTCTCAGCCCTAAAATATCATCTCTTGTTCCTAGTGCCAATAGTTGCAGCTTTTATGACTTAAAAAGGAAAGAAACAACAAATTGCTACACTTGAACTTACAGAGTGGTATAATTAAGGTTTAAAATGCTGGAGTGAACTAAAAGCTCTGTAAAAATGCTCTGTGAACTTTTTCCCCAATTAAAATCTCCTCTGAGTTCAGTAATTCCCTGTTCAGGCATCCTTGCCACTGCTGAAATGTACCTCTGCATAAAGAACAGCAGAAAACTTCTGATCACCATAGCCCATCTTATGGGCTTTCAGGACGTGAACATGACAGCACCACTCTGCTGTCCTTTAATTCACAAGTTAAGACTTTTATGTGGATCGTTTCCTAGCAGATCTCTGGCTTATGTGTATTAATAAACTCCTCTTTTAGAAATCGAATTAGATTTGAAAGTCTGAAACAAGTCTACCAACCAAACACTGAGAGGGAACTCTCAAAAAAACAAAAAACAAAAAGAATACAGCACCCTACCACCACCAGCATCAACGTTTAGAATGACTTTCCCACGCTATAATCAGGGCAAAAGATTGTGCTTTTCTTGTATTAGTCATTGCACAAACATTTGGAAGATACACAACTGGTTAGTGCACAATAGCATAATCTTTACAAGGCCAAATTCTTCCCCAGGGTGAAAAAATAAAGACAGAGTTGGAGTCCTACACGTAGACAGAATGGGCGAACGCAGCCATCGTCCACACGCTACACACAAAGGTTGCTTAGTGTAAAGCACTTTGGTCCCAGCTCAGCAAGGAACTCTACGGATATATTTAACATGAAGCTCACAGATACTCCCACTGACTTCAAAGTAGAGTTCTGCATTCACAAATGCAATCAGGTGCTTAAAGATTCTTTGGATTGGGACCAGACCACCCTGCTTCTTGCAGGATCAAGATCACAACACTGTGAATCCATCATTTCTTACTTCCAGCTCTTTTCCTCTCCCCCTTCGTCAGTTAGCAGAGCAGCAACATTCCCTGCAAGCACGGCTGAGGGCTGCCCGACATTGTCCCCTGCCGAAGGGCAGCCCGAAGCCGCCGGGCGCCGTGGCAGAGGCGGCACGTACCTGCTCCTTGGCCGGCACCAGCAGCTCCTCGATCATCATGCTGTCTCGGGCATAGGAACTTCTGTTCAGCGTGTAGGACCTATCCGAACTGAAGGAGCGCAGGCTGTTGTATTTACCATTTATCACAGAAAGTGCGGATGACAATGAGATGAACAAAAAATAAAAATAAAAAAATTAATACATGCAACTTCCAGGGCATAGCATAAGATGGCAAAACATACATCACCTATGAGATAAATATAAGGGAAGGGCAAAAATGGAATAATAAATACTTTGCTTTATCCCCCTCCCTGTCTTATGCATAAACAACAATCAGTGAATGCTTACTGCTTCAGCAGTAATGCTGTGGCTTTGGAATAACACCAGAAGAGTGTATTCAAATATTTAGGTGAACTCTGATAAATGTCTACACGCCTCGATCCTGCAAGAAGAGCCATGAGGGCAGGTCCTGGTGGAGCTGTGGGTAGGTTACAGTCTGCCCAGATGGCTCAGATCGCTGAGTCAGGTTTCAGAAAGAGCAAGTTTTCTGTTGTCGTTCTCCTTGTGGCTGAACCACTTTCAACTTTGCTATAAACACCCTAGTTATTCACTTACTCCTAGGCAGAACAGGAGGATCACAACTCTGAAGTAAAAGAGGAAAGAAAAGAAATTTCCCTCTTAATGATTAAATACAGACTCTAGTGCTTTGGGGAATTACTTCGTGGATGTTAGACTCTTTAGAAATTAAATATGATCGCGCCAAATGTGTTGCAATTTAATCAAAGTAGGAGTGTGTGTTGCACTTAACCCTGGAAGATACATTATGGTATGTGCTAAAAACATGCTGCAGGCCTAGACATGCTTGCTACGTGACAAAAAATAAAGTTGTAAAAAGGTGCATTAATAAAAAGCAACATCCAACAAACTATTACACTTTTAAAGTACTAACATTTTTCAGTCTCAAAACTCTACAACTTGCTTCATGCACTTTGTAGTTGTCAATACATCTTTTCTAGTCCCTTAGCACACGTTCCTCCGTGTGCTAGAAGCAGAATTGGGATCTTTATTGCATACTGTAGACAAATGTTAATCAGACTCCTACACGATAAAGGGTATAAAAAAATCCAGTTATATTTGTTACAACCACAGAGGAATATTCTCTAATGCTGAGCAAACCCCAACCAGAAATAAATAAATAAATAAACCAAATTAAAAAGCATGTCATTTTCCAATGCAGGATAAAATGAAGATGAGCGATGGCAGCAGCAGAAAGATGTAACACGATGCCATGCCTTCTTACCTGACTTTTGGACTAAAGCAATTTACAGTGGAAAAGAAACAGGAGAAATAGAAAGCAAAGAATCAGACGGGAAAAGCAAGATGTTATGGCTGGGTGATTTACATATTTCATGTGCTTATTTCTTAATGTTACACTCAGAATCAGTAGCAAGAAACAGTCACCGAATACTTTTTGCTAAATGCAAGACTTTCTATGAAAAACACTGTATTTGTCTCCTCTGAGCATAACATGTATGCAATGTAAAAATGAGCTAGGCAGCAACAAACAGTAATGGCACTGCTAAAGCCCAAAGCATGGGAGCAGCAGATTCCTCGCAAAGCAGAGAGAGCGCGAAGCCGAACCCTCGAGCTCCCTGTCAGCCCTGCATGGTGCAGCCGTGCCCTGCGCCGCGCGGCGAGAGCCCGGCGCGCGCACGCAGAGCCGGAAGGAGCAGGACGTGGCCGGGAGCGCCGTCCTCCTGCCCCCTGCGCCGCGCAGCGCTGCACCGGGCACCAGGTGCGCGGAGCGCGGCCTCCGCCGCCGGCTTCTGTGCGGAAAGGGACTGCTCGCCTGGCCCTCCAGCTTGGCCAAGGTGCAAGGCTCTCCCTTCAAACACCTTTTGCTGAGTTCACAGCTAATGGTCTATTTTAAGAGCGCTTTGGCATTCCTCGTACATGTATTATCATGTAAACACTCATTAACTTACCTAGAATTGTAAGTGAAGCAAAACATGGCTGGGCAACGCTAAAAAGCAAATTTACACTGCATGCCTGCGTTTCTAAAGGAGCCATAACAAACAAGATTGAAGGGCAGACATCTAAGCTTTACCTTATGGGAGTTGCCATTCACAGTTAGACAATGAAATCACTTTTTAAAACAGATCTTTAAACTACCGTATAGGAAAAAGTCCTCAGGGCTCTGGCTTACGAGGTTTAATTATTAGCTTCAGCGCAATTCGACTGTCAGTAAACACACTGCAGATCCACAACTGTGGAAGTAATCTCCGCTCACACAGCTTTGCTTGTTTTGAGCAATGCACAGAGCAGGCTTTAGCAATATTTAAAAAAAAAAAATCTAAAATGCTGATCTAGAAACACAAGTTGAAATCAACAGCAGTCAGACATTACACTGGCTCTACAGTGTTATATCGGGTTCACAGAAACTTTGGTCTGTTTTTATTGTAGCATGCAATCTGTTTCGTATCAAATGAAACCCTACAGCCAGTTTAAGGTACACCTCTTTTACTGCTTTCTTACTTGTGTTTTGTTATTTAATACTGGCTCTCTGTTTGGTTATTCACTGGCAACCTCTAAAGAAATCAAAGCACTAGAATAGCCAAAGGATTGCCATTCAGTTTTTCTGGTGTTTACATTCTTTTGCTACGTTAGGCTGGTAAGGAATACTCAAACATGAGCATCAGTTTGACAGGCAGTAGTGAGAAGGAGCTTCCTTTTCTAGCTGTTCCAAGTTAGTTTTTAGAGAGGCTGCAAACTGCTAGCCAAGAGGTTCCTTTGAGATATCCAGAGCATGAGCAGACACCAGAAAAAACGAGTAGCTAATTTTCTGAATCATTGCCATAAGAAGCCAACATGAATAAAGAATATGAAACAAAATAGCAATGAGCATATGCTTCAAACAGGCAGTATTACCCTGACACGGAAGTCCACCCCCTCTACCTCATTTCAAAATAGACTCCAGCTTTGGGTGAAATAAGGCACTTGGTTTGTAGACGTTTGCAACGGTGGTGGCACAGGGCCGCGCGGGGCAGCGAATACGATACCTGGCAGAGCGGGCTCCGAGGCTGAAGCCCATGTATCCTTCGGCCGGCAAGGAGTCATCGCCCAGCTCCTTCAGGTCCTGTGGTCCAAGGTACTTGTCTGTGTCACCTGTCATCGCATCCTCACCTGCGGCACAAAAGTCAGGCTGAAATCAGGAGCTCCACGCACGGTAACGTTGGTGCTCGCAGTGATTCCTAACGCCCTTCCCCGGCTCGCCAGGGAGTAATCGATGCCGGCACCCCCGCTCTCCCTCGGGCTCTTTCCAAGCGGAACGTCAGCCCTCTGCCCTCCCGGCCCGCCTCAGAAAATGATTTTATGGGCGCAAACAGAAGGGGCACAGCCTCCCTCGACAGAAACCCAGCAAACCAAGTTCTACAAGAGATGACTTGTGCCCACTTATTTAAGCAGGCTAAAGGGCTCTTCCACACGTGGCACCACTGCCCGCACCTTTGCTTTCCCCTAAAGCCCAACTTGACACGTTAAAGTTGGATCACTCCGTACGCCAGAAACAGCAGCCTTGGCGCGCGGCCTGCTTGCCCCGTCACGCTGAGCAGAGCGCGGGCGGCCGCCGAGCGCGGAGGGGCCCAGCCCCAGCCCGTCTCCGTACGCGTGGGCGCCTGGACTTCCGAGCGGAGCCGCGCAGCCCGCCCCCGCCCGATCCGCGCGCTGAGATCAGGCCAACGCGGGAGCCTCCTCTCCGAGCGGGCGGCAGGGCAGCGCGGGAGCCGCACAAAGCGCTGTCCGCCAAGGGGCTCCCGCGCCCTCGGCCCGCCCCGCGCCACCCCATTACCCCAGCGCAAAAGCCCCAGATACGTTCTGACACGTGGAGAGCAGCTGAGAAGAAGATTAGGCTTTTTTAGAAAAAGAAATTCAGGAAAGCTGAGCGTGCAGAGAGGCAGGCAGTTGCTGCAAGGGTTAAGGAGCAGTTGGCCCGGGCTCCCAGCATTTGCATAGCATTACATCATACCCAAAACCTGCATTCCTGCACTGACAGAGCAAGGCGAAAATGTGCCTGATGCGGCCGCTCCACTCCCACCCCCCGGCCCCTGCGCAGGGCAGAGCGGCGGGAGCTGCCGCGAGCCCCGCGCTCGCCCGGGAGCACATTTACTGCAGCCGTGTAAGAGCTGCTCAGGAGAGAAGCTCTGGAGCTCACCCGCAAAGGTAAGTGACTCCAGGAACTCGGCTCTGTTTCTCCAATCTCGGCTCACCGGAGCTTGGCGCGCTCGGGAAGCACCGCGAGCGCTGGTTTTGCACTAACAATCAATGCTAAAAATACCCTTTCGGCTACTGCTTCGCAAACAGCAAACAAACAGACCAACTTTCTCCGGCCACCCAGCAACAGTGATTATTTTAAGTAACAATTTTAAAGCTAAGATGTTCATAGTAGACCATAAAGCATTAAAAAACAGAAACAGAAACATCATATATCAAGTTAAACTTTAAAAAGTCTTACTGTTTTGGAAAGCCATTTTCACCAGTCTGGTCTATAAGAATTTTTTCCCTGGTGTTTCCAAGAATTCCTATTAGTCCTATTAGTCCTTAAGCAGTGATTTAGAGTTAATCTCCAAACCAGCACAAGCAAACTAATCCCTGCGGGTCATATTCGCTTTCCACACAACCACTGAGATCTTCTTAACATCTCGATCGCTCCGCGTGTATTTTAGGACATGTGCATCTCTGTCCCCTCCACTCGGATCAAAAGTTCGTTGCGGATACGGCCCAAAACACTAAAGAGCGACTACGGTTATCTCAAGTTGAGAAAAGAAAAAAAATCCCTCTTTAATCCCCCTGCAGACATCCCTTCAAAGCCGCTGCTGATTGGATTACCGCCTCCCGGCGAGCGCCCGCCCGGCCTCATCCATGCGGGCGCCGGGGCTTCGGCTACGGGAAGGGGGTGCTGGAGCGAGCGGCTCGGTCGCCGCAACCTGATGCCACGGGGGCGGCGCTGGCCACGGGCCCCGCCGCGCCGCCCCACGCGCAGCGCACACGTACACACATACACGCACATACACGCACACACACATACACATATATACATACACACGTATACACACGCATACACACATGGGCCACGCCAGCGGCCAGCCTCTTGCAAGCCTCATAGTGGTGTGAAAATGGGGTTTCTAACCCACAGCGGGTTTATACAGCGCTGACTGTGTGTTTCTGTTCCTCTCTAAATTCGTCCAGTTCCCCTTTGAACCGTGCAAACCCGGTGCGCTCCCCACACGAAGCGCAAGCAGCTGCAGAGCTCAACCTGGGTGGGGGGCAGATGGTCCCCTTTTCTCCCAGGCTTGCCCGATGTCCCCGTTCTGGTGCTCTGGAAGAGGCAGGAGCAGGTCGCGTTCCCTGCTCTACCCCTGTTATTTTACTGGTTGCCACTCACCCTCTGCCTCCCGGGCTCTGCAGTCTCCTCCGCTTTCCCTACCTCTGCTCATCTTTGGCACCTTTTCCCAGTCCCACTATGGTATCACCCACGAGGGTGTCTCCATTTCCATCAAGTCCTGCCAGGCAGTTTCCCCAAGGCCTCCTTAGCACAAGGCAAGGGACCATTTCTCCAGCTCTGCGGGGCAACTCAGTTCCTGCCTGGCTCACACATGGAATAGCAAGAGCACATTTTAGGAGCTCTTTCGAGGCCTGTGGGAAATAGAGGTTCTTTGGTGCCAGAAGAGAAGGCATCCTGTGGCTTGGGAAAGCGTCAGGTAAAATGTAATCCTAGTGTGGGATCCAAGTCACTTGTCACTGGCTTTGCTGGAGACAACTGTAGCTTTCACCTATTCACCGCCTCAGTCTGACCAGACCTCTCTGTCGGCAGCCCCATGGGAGAGGAGGGTGCTCCTAGCTGTACCCAAGGCTCCGGTTTCACACAAAAACAGAGAAATGCCCACGCCAAACCACTGAAATGCTGTAAAATGTTACAGAGACAAAACCTCAGACAACTCTAAGCATAAAAATGTAATAAAGCAACCACTTCTAAAAGGATCAGTCTCTTCTTTCATTATACATTACATGCCGAGGAAAGACGATGCTCATGAAGACTCTTGTGACTGTTCTCACGCGCGCTCGGTCACTGCGCGCTGGGCGCCAGCGCCGGGAGGTGCCCCTGCGCTCCCAGGAACCCGGTCAGCACCGCGCGCGCTCCCACGGAGACGGGAATGCCCATGAGCAGTGTCCTTACCACACCAAAGAGCCTGTTGTCATCCACTGGGGAACCCCGTAAGAAGCTAAAAGCTCACAAAGTTTCTGGACGAGCAGTCTCAGCACCCAAAGCATTTTCTCTTCGCACCACTTTCCTTCGCTTGGCACCCCCTTCCACCCAGGACAGCAGTGACAGCTTTTGGAGCACATTTAGTGCAAACTTTCTGCCATGGAAGAACAGGAGCCTTCATTTTTCCCCTCCTCTATACAATTACATTCAGGTCTTTCAAACTAAATGCCCTGTCCTATTTTTTTATTTTTGATAGAAAAGACTCATCCCTCCTCCTCAGGGCAGAATGTCCAGACTAGCCTGGGAAAAGGAAGACATGATCTCCCCTTTGACTCCAAACCAAACCATCTCTGCAAGGCAGAAGATACACAATTTCCATGTAAATGCTTATTTAGCAGGCACAGCAAGACATAAATTCAAGGAAACCTTTCCCTGACATTTGTCTCCAAGCTCTGAGACTCTCATTTCTAAGTCTTTAGTTTTTCTTATGATTAGGATTAGCTTGAAAGGTTTGTGGCTTGTTGAGAAGTTATTTAATAAGTTAGCATCCCCGAACAGCTTGGCTGTTGACCTTAACTTTGGGTGAATGAGGAGAGCTTGGATCTGGGAGGCAAATTTGTGCCCTGCTCTCACTTGGAAATGAGCTCCCTGGCAATGACATCTGCCAGATTGCTCCACCATTTTCCAAGCATTTGTTTCCACTAGCTTAAGCGGATGCTCTGTATAGAAAAGCCCTATTGTAGTGAAAGGCAGTGGTGGAAAGCAGTGGTAACCTTTACTCATGTGGAAGACCTAGAAGGGAGATGGGTCACAAGTGGTTACCTCAGGCCCTGTTAATTCCCTGCAGGTCAGGCACGCTGGAAAGCTTCCCCATGCATTAATAGCTATTTCTATTTGATTTGGGAGCTCCCATTCAGAGTAGTGCTTTGAAAATCACCTTGTTATATATAAACTGGTCCCTTAGCTCCCCCGGTAATAACATGGTTGCATAATATATTTACTCACCGTATTTCCTATATTCTTAAACAGCTTTTATTTTTCAATTTGTTTTGTTAAAGTGAGAAAAAGTGAATGGCCAAAAACCTTCCTTACGTGTCTCACATTGCTTCAGGTATGGCATTGGGTCTTCGCAGATGATGCTGTGCACTAAAGCCACTGGTTCTGATTTTATGATTTCATATGTGAATGTTTCTCACTGGCACCACTCCACAGCGTGCAATGGGATAAAGCCACAGCCATTGCTCTATTAACCTCC
Organism: Crypturellus tataupa; assembly: GCA_034781795.1. Lineage (NCBI taxonomy): Eukaryota > Metazoa > Chordata > Aves > Tinamiformes > Tinamidae > Crypturellus > Crypturellus tataupa. The sequence goes on along the minus strand of JAWLRI010000460.1, from coordinate 3,263,010 downwards.
ACAACTGTATGCAGCAACGTTATGGTTGGCTACAAAAACACTTTTACGTTTTGAGTGGTACAACAGCCTACAAGTCTCCAGGACACCGGTGCTCTTACCTCCCTCAGCTCAGACCTGCCCACTTCTGGGTTTGGTTTTGGGACCTAGTTGCTCCAGGGGAAAGGAACCACGTAACCGCTGCTGCAGCAACATCCAAAATACCTGGGGAGCAGCGAAGCTCCGCCAAGCCAACGGGCACCGAGGAGTCCTGCAGCTCAGGGAGCCTGGGGAACACGGGGGTCGTCTGCCGCTTTGCGCCTCAGCTACAGGCACGGCCTCTAATCTAATCTAAGCACCAACATTTCTCCTACAGGACGTGATCCTCTTTGCAGAGGACAAGCACATCCTGGTCTGGTTTTACGGTATGTCACGTCTGTACATTTTGCTTTCTTTTGCCCTGAAAGTACTTTCTTCAAGGGCTCAATTTCAATCCAAATCAATCACTTCAGTGCTGAATCCACATCTGAATTCATTTTTTTTTCAATACAATCACATTCCTTCCACTGTTAGCATTCACCAACAGCTATTTCTTCCCAAGTTTTTTATACTGGTCTCTTTTGTCAAATATTTAATTTTTCAATTATAGTCATAAATCGTTTTCTTTCTTTCATAGAAGCAGCAGCAAAAGGACCGAGTATTCCAGGATAGTGGAAGCAATTTGAGTAAAAAACAGGGAGTGAGGGATTCAGACAAAATTAGAGGATTATCAGCAATAGTTCAAAGAATTTTTGGAAGCATTCTTAATTGTGAAGCAAAAAGTATTGTTAGTGGGATAATAAGAAAAAATTATCTGAAGGATTAATTTCCAGAGAGATGAAACAAAAGGAAGATGTTCAAGTTAAACATCACTGCAATACAAAAATGCACAAATACCTTCTTCAACATCTGACAAATATTCAGCATCACTGAGTATTTCAGGGGCATTGGCTTTACGAACTGCATGATTTAAATAAACAAGATAATTAAATAACACATCAATATGTCAACAAAGCAATCAATATCAAACAACAGCAGGAATGCAGAGATAATAGCCAACTAATAATGGTTATTTTTTGTTTGCTTTGCTTGTTAAAACAACTCTCCCTTCAGGGAAAGACTGAAATAAAGTGAGAAGGATTATTTTGAATACCTTCATCATCAGACATGTCAAGAACTTCATTCATGGTTTCAGGTACATTCATTTTGTGCTTTTCTGTAACAGTCTGTCAAAGAAAAGAAATCATTTCAGAATCTAAACATCATTTTCCCTGAAATTGTTATTTAAAAATTAAGTGCATGATAGGACACATTTTTATACGAAATAAGTAAAATAAAATTTTATGTAGCTTCTTATTCACTTTCCTTTGTATACATACATAAACCTACACAGTTAAAGACACTATCCTGATATTATCCAGTAACATGCAATATTACATTAGTGTTTTCAACTGTATTCAAATTTTCACAGAATTCTCAGCAGGGAGTGTTAACTGAAAGCCTAAAAGATCATATCACAAAGAAGAAACAAGTATGTTGAACCCAGGAGTTGAATCCTTGAATGCCAAGGATTTTTAAAGGAATCCTAAATAATCTTTGAAATTTTGTGCAGGAATATATCATTTGTATTAAACCATACAGCCCTTCCTTCTGAGGGAAGTATTTCTCCTTTGCCATTAGAAAAAAATGCTAATAATTAGGAACAAGTTTCATCTATGTGGTATTTTTCAGAGCTGCCTTAGCATGAGTTGCGTGTTTCTCCTACAAATGAGAACGATTTTAACCACATGAAGGTTATATGACTCCCCAAAGGAATTTTTGCCTGAAAGACACTCAGAAGCAGTTCATTTTCACTGTGATATTCATACTGATTCAAGTGCAAAGAACAATACAGAAAAACTTAGAGGCTGAAAAGAAATGTTATGAATGCCTGAAATGTGTTCCTTCAATACATATACATCCCACAAATAATGCACATGTGCACTCTAACAGCTTTTACATCATCATCTATTTTAAAATATTTCATTTGTTTGCCTGGCCTCATAAATAGTCACGTGGCAGTCTACGTTTCTTGGGTTACTGCCATGACCTCCTGTAACAGAAGGGTTCCTGCGTGCTCAAACATCACAGAACTTATAAAAAGCCTGATACTTACTTTGTTTTGTGGGAATTACTTGCAAATCTTTTTAACACATTGCTGTTAAACTAGCAAAATCACAGGATTTTCTTTCCGCCAATACTGGATTTTTATTGGTGTTCAAGTATAAATCACAGTAAAGTTAGCTATGTTCATCCCTGGTTTCATTAAATTTACCTTTGGGAACTGTTTAGCCACATGCCTCAGAAAACAGTCTCAGTAGCTGAACTGAGTTTTTAAGCTCCATTTAGAAATAAGATTTCATACCTAGGTGTCCAACCCTTGGAAACTATACACTTGTGACTGATAAGTGGCATACTTCAATTTTAAAAGAAGTTATTCCTGAGCTTCTCTAAGTAAAAAAAAAGAGTTGTTTAGGATAACATAGATCTTTTAGCTTTTCCTAGCAGAATTCATAGCCTGGCCTGCTTTCACACAACTCTTCTTCATCTACAGAACGTAGCAAATGATCCTTCTTCATCACGAGGCACAAACACAGCTCATTAACTCTACAAGCTACAAATGGGCTTGTCATGTTGGGAGTTCTTGGCATAAAAATATGATTTTACTGTTCCTGCAGCTCTCTGGTAGTATGCGAGACAACCCTTCAAGCTTAGCCTACTTTGTAAAATCTTTTTTCAGATAATTTTTTTAGGTTACAAAAAAAAAATCTTAAAATCTTCTAAAGAAAAATGTATTCTTGGGAGAACCTAGTGAAGTGATATAAGAAAGATCTATGATTTGGGGGGACATATTCAATTGTATTACATTGTTTTGAAATTTATCTTTTGTGTTATACAGAAAGAGCAAAGAGGATTTTACATAAGCAACTGAATTATAGAAGCAGCCAGGAAAGCCGCAGTAAGAAAAGGCACATGAAGTTGCAGAGCCAAAATCTGCCTGTCATCCCAAATGCTCTTCCTACTGCAACCACCCGCTTGCTCTAGTAGACTACACAAATTGATGATGACAAAATATGTAACACATAGCAACTGTTTCCTGTCTCTGGTATGCCTAAAAATATGCATATGCACACGGTTCTCTCTTTTTAATTAGAAAAAAAAGAATGGAAAAAGCTAATTTGGAGCTCTCAATTTCTGTTTTTAAGTCTAGATTCTGTCTTTACCGCCACAGCGGTTTGCAGAGGCTCCACAAAATGAACTTCACAGAGCAATTTGGCAAAATTTATTGAATAAAATACCTTTTTGAGAAATCTTTCGGATTCTGTGAATCACCCTTTTTCTCAGAGCAGCTAATACTCGACTGTTTCTAACCCTCTAATACCTCTAGGCTAATGCTGCAGCAAGCCTCCCCAGGAGGCAAGATACAGGAGTCAGCAGTGCGCTGGGGCTGGAGGAGCAGGCCGCACAGGCAGCCCTCAGCCGTCTTTCCAAAGAAGCCAGAAACTGTGTGGCAGGATGGTCAGTGAATTTGATTTTTTTTTGCAGTAAACATGTATTAAATAAAAATGCCAAAAATGAACAGTTATTTGCCCTGCCTGCTTTTCGCTCAATGTGCTCTCTGCACAAATCCTTATCAGCTACCATAACAATACGACTCGTGTGAGACTGCACGTCCATGTTACACTATTGAGAGGAGACGGGCAGAAATTAGACTGAAATCTCAGTAGAAATTTAACTAACTAAACAAAGACGAATACACTGGCCTAGGCAGGACTCGTCTGTTTGCTACTGACATCAGCTGTACTTACAATTGTAGTCATTGTCTCTTCTGTCACCACCTTCAGCGTGTCGACAACTGAAATGTAGCCAAGTCGCTTAGCAATGGCAAGGGCAGTGTTTCCATTCTAACAATTGAAATATTTAATAACGAGAACTTAGTATTAGCAAAGATAAGCATAGAAACAGGCCTGTAAAAAAATGCACGGTAAATATAAAGAAATGTTGATATGAGAGTGAAAAAAAAAATGGATTTAGAGTGCTAGAGTGTGTAACTAAGCTTTTAACTCTTGATAGAAACAGAGAGAAGTAAACTGTGGGATGTTTGCTGTTCACTAGAACAGCAGCGTGGAGCGCAGAGGAGCCCAGGGAATGGGTTTCCTGTGCTCTTTTCCTCCCACTCCGCACGCTCTCCCCATTTCCGCGGCCGAGGCGCAGCCGCGGCCCCAGCTCGCGGCCGGCCGAGCCCCGGGCCGGCGCGGCGCAGCCCCGGCCCCCACAAGCCGCTCAGTCGGCGCTGCCCGGATGCCGCCCCATTCTCGCCGAGCTGGGACGCGGCGCTAGCACCGCCCGGCCGGCCGCGCATGAGCAGGGCTGCCAGCTGCGCGTCATTCCCCGGCGCAGG
>JAWLRI010000460.1:3235268-3258454 GCA_034781795.1 Crypturellus tataupa | reverse complement strand
CGGCGCAGCCCCTGCCCGCCCGTGCCGCACTCACCGCCGTGAGCTCGTTGGGCGCCGCGCCGCTCTGGAGCAGGACGTTGATGATGTGCGTGTGGCCCTGCTGCGCGGCCTGGTGCAGCGGCGTGTACCCGTTCTGTGGGAGAGGGAGAGGGAAGGGCGCTTGGGGTGCACTGTCTGCTCCCCGCCTTGCCCGGCCGGCGCGGGCGAAGGCGCAAAACTCACCTTCGTTTTGGCATTGACTTTTGCAGAGTGTTGCAGCAGGAAGTTAACGATCTTTATGTTTCCGTAGTGGCAGCCAACGTGCAAAGGCGTGTATCCCATCTGGAACGGAGGCAAGCGGTTAACAAATGTGAATAACCCCACGGATTCCCTGACAAAAACGGTGTGAAACAGCTCATCCCTACAGCTTTGTTCCTCTGGCCTACGCGAACAGCGCCCACCCTTGAAAACACACCCTTGATGAGGCTGGTTCAATCCCCATCTTCGCAAACTTCTCTGAACGCCATGGGCTTTTGCACTCTTCAACACCTGCGATGTTGAACACGGCTTTGCCCCTCTCCCCAACGCTCTCAGGGTAGGGGCTAGCGATACAAGAGGTAAAAGCAGGAGTCTGCCGTTCCTTCTGTGCACCGCCTGTCCCTCGGGCACGCGCGATGCCCTCGGCAAGGTGCAGCACGGAGGGTGCAGCACGGAGGCAGTCCGGAGTCTGGGAGCTCCTGCCCCACGCCGGGTGTTCTACCCACCAGCTCACAGCTGTCCAGAGGAAAGAAAACAAAGAAACCCTCAACTCTTTCCACTAGAGGGAATGTTGAACAACTGGGGGTCTTGCCTTCCCTCACTCTACCCCTGCGCCCACAGGTACCTTGTGCCACCTGTGTCTGCACACAGGGAGCTGGAGATGGGTGATGCTAGGGGATGGGGGCTGTGCCAGTTGCACTAAATTATAGTTTTCTTCAGTAAATTGCACACCATCTAAAGGAATCGCTGGCTCTCAAAACCAGCATGATTTAATCACTGCAAGAAATAATGCTGGATCCAAACCCCAGTGACCTCAACAGAATGAATCTTTTCCTTGACTTGAACGGACATTAGTTCGGATGCCAAAAGGCCATGTGGAACTTCTCCCCACTACAGCTGTGCACAGCTGTAGGCGCGTGAATACGGGTTAAAATGCAGTCACCACATACCGAATACCAAAATCCTGCCTTTCTTTTAGCACAGGGCTAACGTGATAGCTTGCTAGCAGGGCCAGGGCCCTGGCTGAGCAGTGCTCCCCAGGTTGGCTGCAGGCTTGAGAAGCCGCAGCTAGCTGGACAGGTTCACATGCATCTATCACGTGCAGCTTCTGTGGCCCCAGCTCCTGCACTTCCAAAGATAACTGAGATTAAAACACGGTAAAGCTATCAAAACATCAGCTCATAAAATGCTCTGAAATTTCCTCATATAAGAACTTAATTCCTTCTCCTCCTTCAAAGTCTAGGCCTCTTAATGTGATCCGCAAGGTCAGCAAAATCAGACTTTGCAAGACCAACCACGGAGACGTATTCTGAAGTCAAGGGCCACCTACCAGGAACCCCCTGCCAATAATCCCAAAACATTAAATTCTGGGGAGTGCCAGAGAGCCGAGAGCAGCTAATCTCAACTCTCTATATCCTCTCTTTGAAATGACCTGCAGAGCCTTAGGCAAGCGTTTCTTTGCAGCCCGCAACAAGGAACGTTGAAGAAGGAACTGTCTCAACCCTGATCTTTACAATGCTATTCCATGAATTCACTTCTGTGTGTGGCAAATACTAAGGTTTTACATTTGCTACCTTCACAAATCACTAACAGAGCTAACTGTTGGTTACTCCTGACCAGCTAACTGCTTAAACCAAATGTGTGGGAATCTCCTCTCTCTCCCCGCTGTGTGTGTGTCAGACTGGGCGCTCTGCGAACCCTTGTCGTGAACCCTTGTCCGCTGCTGCCCCTGCCACCGCGCCGCCGGCCTCTCCCCGAGGCAGCTCCCTGCGCCGCTGGTGGCTCGGCCGGGCTCGCAGCCGCCACGGGGCCTCTCGGCCCGGCAGCACCCGGCACCCGCCGGCTCTGCTCCCCGCGGGACAGCAGGCTGCCACCACGGGAGCCCCGTGCAGCTGCGAGCTGGGGATCTTCGGGTTTGCAGGAGGCTGCGGCCGGACGAGGCCGTGCTCCACGGCACAGAGGAGCAGCAGCGAGTGCAGCAGCCCCACACAGAGCACTGAGAGCATCCTCCATTCTCACCGCCACCGGCGCTCACAGAGTAGCATTGGCCAAAATAAAACTCACCAGCAAAATGCCCTTTTAATCCGAGACCTAAAAAGGACATCCTTTGCTTCCCAGCTACAGCGCACGTTACAGCACTGAACTGCTTCTAGTTTGGGAAGATACTAAATGTATATTTATTCCCAGCTTCCTCCTTGCTGATGGATATTCTGTTAATATTTCTGCTGTATTTCTGAATCACTCTGGCAGATTCTGTGATTTACATGACAGAATTAACAATAAAAGCAGCAATTCTCAATGCTACTCGAGCTTGCTCCTTTCAGTCCATGCAGAAATGTACGCACAATCATTAACTATTAAAAAATCAAGCCTACAATTATATACATTTCTGCAAAGTAGCAGCCATATTTAGCAGCAGAAGCTCTCAGACCAAGTAGACTTCCTACTATTAGAAAGTCCCTTCTGAGAAAATGCCGAGTTTTGCTTAATACAGATCTGAAGCCCATCACCTTCTGGCAATCAGCTGGCCTGCTGGCCTCTAGCTGTTTCAAGGAATGAGTAGCAACGCGGGAGTTAGCAGCTGGGAAGGGCTTATCCAAAGCCATAAGAAAAGTGCCAAATAGAAGTCAGAAGGTTTCCAGGCTAACAGAACACAGAAACACCAACCGGCCTCGTTCCCTGCCCTTCAGTCGCTGAGGGAAACTACGACGAGCCCTGCATGCCCTGCCAGTGAATCACCTTGATATTCTGCACCGGTGACAACGGTGAATCCTAACAGCTTGCCTTGCTGCCCCTCTCTAGTCATGCTGGCTCGCAAGCTGCTCCGTTTTGTTTTTCTGCTGTAAATGTCAGACAATGAAACTCCAGTATTACTGTCAATTACACCGGAAAAGGCTCTCGATGCAGAGATCACAGAGGCAGGCAGCCAGCACCCAATAAAGCAGGTAAACCTGGGTGTAAGGACACGTCTACAGCTTTGCTGGAACAGGGCCTGGCATATGAAATACCTTGCAAAGACTCATTATTGCATACGATTACGGTGGGAATTTATATCCAAATGTCTGGAAAACAATCAAGCCAAGGAGAAACACACAATTTACCATGAAGAAATCCTGAAGATACCTGTGTTTGAGCACCCAGCCTGTGCTAAAGCAATCCTTACAGCACTCCCACCCTCGTGGCTCCCTCTCACCCTTTCTTTGCATCTGGCCATGAGGCGCCAGCATAAGACGCAGCTCAGACCTGAACTGCTCTAGCGCTCAGGGCTGCCACGGGACCCCTGTCGAACAGGGTAGGCAGATGCATCTTCCCATTGCCCTGAATAAATCTGTAATAAACAGCCCAATCAATCTATAAAAGAACATCATGGGCTCTATGGGACTATTATTTACCACTAACACTGGTTTTAAGAACAAAAGATGATTTAATACTGGCTCTGTTATGGAAAGAACCTGCACTAAGCTGAGTCCTTTGACAAAATGACCTGAACTGAGATAAAAGCTCCAAATGCTGCTCTTCAGCTTTGACCGAACCAGAGCTCTTCCCTTGTTGGCCTTATTTTGCCAGCCCATCAGTGTAGTGCTGTAACCTACAAAGACATGATCCAACGGGAAAAACATTTGAAAAATGACATGTGGAGACCTGCTGAGCCATGAAAATGTATTTACCCATGCAAGCTTTCAGCAGAAAGACAACAACAGCAAGAACACGCGTACCACGAGAGCTGCTACACGCCCAACGCTCCCATCGGAGGAGGAAAATCCGCTTGCATCCACGTCCGCAGACTTATTTGTAACTCCCGATATTGCAGGTAGCCCAGGCACTCCCTGTGCTAAGGGGGATGTTACGTAACACGGGGTTGCAGCATCGAATACCCGTTACCACGCACTGCTGGAGCACGGCCCACTGAGAGCAGAGCAAGAATTCACCTAATCATATCTCCTGCACAAGAGATCTCCTATACTATTTATTTTTTTTCTTGCCTGCTATGGTTTTGTGAGAGAAAAATATGTTACTGCCCATTAATTCCCTGCCTAACCCCAAATCGTGTGCGTGGCGCTCAGAACTGAGCCGGCGTAAGGACTCCCATGTGTGAGAGTTGCAAGCTCTACATGTTTTTGCAGGGTGGGTAAGTTATATATAAATAATGATTCAAGAACATGTTCCAGAAGTGGAAGATGATAGCACACTGGTGCCTACCCAAGAAGCTGAATGACCTACCAAGATATTAAGTGTTCTCCCTCCATTGACAGATACTTTACTGGAGTGACACAGGCTGTGCCTATTTAACCTGGGAAAATAAGGAAGATGATGGGAGAAGGCAACTACAGAAGAAAAACAAAGAAGGGTCATCCATGCTGTAATAAACAGGTAACAGAGGCATGAGAGTGTGACCTGGGGGAAAGCAAAGGGACGATTAGCAGTGGCATCGTGAGTGGCACAGGGCAGTCTTGGTGCTCTGAGCCATGTGGCCTGATGTTTAAGGCACAGGTGACCACATCTGTGCCCAAGGCATGGCACCCTTGGCAGAGGCGACCGGCTATACCAGCTATGCGCCCAGGAAAATGAGCCTGAATGTGCCGTGCCGGAGAGAACAGCGCCAACAGAGCAAAAGGGCTCTGGAGCCAACTCAGCTGTTCCAGTATCTTGTTTGCCGGGGCCTCTGGCTTTCGGGGCAGGGTGCACACAGCCTCTACCCCACAGAACAGTTAATCCACCAGCCAGCTAACAAGAGCGCCTGCAAGCACAGGGCTGCTGTTTCAAAAGTCAATAATCCCGACTTCACCTGCAGAGCGCGTGAGAACAAGGTGTGATGGTTCTTACAGCACATGGCTTTCGCCCTCACTGCAGAGGTTAGAGCTCGTCAGCTATTTCATTATCATCTCCAGACAATCACTGGTTCATCCAGAAACTATTCCTTGGTAAAATATAAGATACTGTCACCAAGCCAATATATATTGGAAACCCACACGTTGTTTGCACTAGCTACATATACAACAGAGGAATGACGGAGTTAATCTAGGGAACACCAAGGGACTTAAACATACCATGTTTGAAGAACGGATATTATTAATGACAGGATTCATTAATGACAGACATCAAATAAGATATCAAATTCTTCTCCCTGGTACCTGATTTCACCTGTGGACTAGGTTAATTTGCAGAGATGCAGCTAAGAAATGGAGCTCCTCCTGAAGTGATATCTGAATGAGAAACCGAAGCCCTTTTCCTGCGTGTCTGTGCAGCCGTGTGCCGGCTCCCCACACCGCTGACCAGGCAGGCTCAGGCAGGTCAGTGCTCAGCTGTGCAACCGCGCCAGGATGCCCCTTAGACCACCTCGCATGTCCCCACCTCAGCTGTGACTGTATCTCAGGCTCTGCACCATGCAAATGGGACTAAAAGGCCATTAGTCCAGAACTGGATCCTGTTTGGACACTGGAGAGCACGCTGCAGTGTGCACATGATTGCCTGCACCTGTCAGTGTAAAAGCCTCCTTAAACTATTTACTATTTGTGGGACAGTGAGGAATGAAGGAAGCAGAATATTCAAAGACACATTTTAGGAGCTAAAAGGCAATTCAGCTCTTGACCATGTTAATACACCAGATTCTGCAAAGTCACATTGCAGAAACTGAAGCCAGGTAGGAACCACCTGCAGAAAGGCAACCACAAACATCTGAAGAAACTGTGCAAAGAACAAAACAGCGCAGACCTCATCTGCTGCTGGATGATTTAGCTGGTAATAAGAACCCAAACCTGTAAAACAGAGACTGAGGATATGTTATAAAAGTATAAGCTGGAGTAACTCCTAGGATTTCAGCAGAACCACTTCAGCAGAACCACTTCAATAACATTTCAATAATGTTATTGAAATCAGCAGCTTAACACAAAGGTGCCGTTTGGGTTACGCAGTAGGAAATCAGATCCCAGTGACTTTTCCCCCTGTCAGGGATTATAATCAGCTGCCTAATCCTAGCTGACATGCAGCCAAAGATGATGATGATGGATTCAGCCCTTCTTTGACATGCCAGTGTGATGCTTCACTAGCATCGCTCTGATACACTGGGGTGTTTCAGGGATGGAAGTACTGCAGCTATTCGGGGGCACACGAGTACCAAAGAGTTGTGAAAGTTGCTAATCTGCACTAAGTGTGCAGGTCAGGGTGTGAAACTTGGGTCATTTAGTCAATCTGATCAGCTACAGACCAAGTGTGCAAAATATATTATATAACCACTTAGTATGAGGAGTATTTCACTGCTATTAGTTCAATTTCACCATGAAGCAGAACACTAGGCTGGTTCCCAGGCTCCCTGAAATAATACATATTTACAGTGGCACTCCTACCTTTGTCTGTGCATCAACAGCAGCTCCTTGGTTAACGAGAACCTCTGCTACATTGACCCTGTCCTCTTGAGCAGCCAGGTGGAGAGGCGTCAGTCCGCTCTGTAAATCAGGAGCAACAGGTGACAACCTTGCAGAGGAAACACGTGCAAACACTAAAAGACAAATTTCTCCTCCTGCTAACGCTCCAAAAGGCCCACGGCATTTGATGAAAGAATGGATTGCAAGTGAAGTGAATTTATCAGTGTGATGTGCTTACTGATCCCATTTGTTGAACTGCAGTAAACGACAATTTGAAATCCAGACAGCTAATGTTTGTTTTGCACAAAAGACATTTTCTTTATGCAGCATGAAATATGGAATAGCAAATTATATTATGGTATTTGAAGAAAAATTCCCAAGATATTTCTTTTCTCCCAGCTATTTCACTTTAAGAACAAGTAAGATTTTTAAAGGAACACTAAACGATTGTTAACCTTTCTTAACCTTCCTACAAATTTTCCAGGAACAACATTCATTCAGATTTAAACCTTGCTTTTTACCAATGAAGTTTCTATACTTAAGTATTCTAAAACACAGATAGAAATGATAAAACTAGATTTCTCTGAGTGATCTATTCCTCTCAGCCCAGGGACTTATTTTTAGGTGATATGAACTGACATCTGGATTTTGGATAGCTCATTATCTTTCGTATCATCTCCAAACTTTAGAACTTTAAGACCCTTAACATCTTGGCAAGCCACGTGACTTGCTCTCATATAAAAGATCTAACACAAAAGGGGTAGAAGAGATTATCTGTTGTGCTGGCATTGTGGAGGCCTTGTTTGTTCCATTGAGGAACGGGAAAGAATTTCTTTCCCCTGCAAGGTCCAGTTCTTTCCTCGTCCTGCTCTTCCACACAGGTACAGAGAGCAGCACGAGGCAGCGGCTGTTGCATCAGGCAGAAATTCTTGCCAAGTTTCTGACCGCAGTTTCCTCCCGCTCACACCCAAAGGCTCCTCCGCAGAACCGCGTAGCTCCCGCCAGGCCCTGCCGTGGGGACCTGCTAGCAGAGGTGGCAGCTGCTGCCTGCGAGAACGGGCACTGCTTATGGCAGCGCAACGGAGGTGCCTAACGTTACACTAACGCATTACAGTAACCAACTAAGTTAGCCAACGGGCTGGATACACAGGCCAGACCTTTCAAAAAGGTTTAAGTGCTCTGCACCCACACACGGGGCTCTGAGTATTCAGCTCCCAACTATGCTGTGGATCCTGAAGAAATGAATAGCCTGTTACAGAAAGGGTAAGTCAACATCCTTTAAATGCCTGCCTCCATAGATAGGTGCTGAGCTCTGATGAAAAGTGGATCCTTAAATCGAGGATGCTGCTGGTAATGATCCTCTGGTGGGACTGAATCAGAGTGCCAGGCTGCTGTGATCACTATCCCTGCACCAGCCTCAGCAGCAGCGAAACCTCGACAGCCTCGTGATGCACTAACATGCAGGAGAAGTCACCTGAAGGAGGCACCACAAATAAACCAGCCATGAAGTTGGAAGCAGGCAAGACGGCAGCACTCTGAAGCACCAGGCACAGCCTCAGAGGGCACTGTGTCTTTCTGCCTGCTGTGAATGAGTAACGAGTAATGGGCTCTATGAAAAATTCCTCTCTTGTCTTTCCACTTTAGCCACATAAATCCGTACTGAAACTGCACTTTACAACAGCTCTGATGGCTGCGAGGGGGCATCTGAGGAATGAAGGCTGCCATTTGCTCAATACATTACCACAGAGCAGACTTAATGGCCTATAAAGACCTACATATAGAAAATAAAATCCCCTGACTTCCCTTCTCCCAGGAAAAATTACACTGAAAATCACTGTATTATGAGGAATACCCCCTGGGGAGGAAGAATTACTTAAATTAATGAACAAAATCTAAGACAACCTCACTGCTATTATCCTGTAAAAAAAATTCATTTAAGTTAGTTGTTACCATTGCTTAAGGGGCTGCCATACATCTAAAGGCTCATAAATGACACACGCCACCCCACCTACCGCTGGGCTGCCAAAGACTTTCTCTGTGGACGTGTTTTGGCAGACTAGTATATTGGGGAAGGCCAGGAGATGGGAGATGCATTAATAAACTCCCCTGCAACAGGTGCTACAAAACTTGGGTGCTATGAGGTACAGCTCGTCCAACACGCTGCTCTCGCTGATAGAAGCAATGCTGATTCCTATTCAAACACCCATAGTAGCTCCCCAAACCTGCATAATCACACTGGACAAAATTTCCTTGCAGACCCCTATCTTTCTCGTCACCATTTTTATTTGTTGCGCAAATAGCAAACAGCGGGATGCTCACCTTGTTGCTGAGATTTACATTGGCATTTCTGGTGAGAAGCAATGACACCATGTCCACGTGGCCATCCTGAGAGGCAAGATGCACAGGGGCTATACCCTGCCTGGTGACAGCGTTGGCATCGGCACCGTATTCCAGCAGTGTAGTTGCTATGTCCATCTGGTTCTTCTTGGCAGCTATGTGCAGTGGCGTGTAGCCGTTCTGCCAACAGAAAGCACTTCATTGCAGGCTACTCATTAAACAACACGAAAAATCACTTTTTTAATACCTGACTAAGAATTGATTATTTGAAAAATTCTGCCAAATGTAACCAAGTACAGTATTAGCTATCTGTACAAATGAATATAGCACAGCACTAAGTAATCTGTTTTTAAATAATTGTTACAGTCGGGAGAACGCTAAGAAGTCTGATGATACTTTCAAGTTTTAGGGAAAAAATTATCCCTTCAAAACAAAGGAACCTGTAGCGACAGGGATCTCAGTTTTATTTCACAGACATTTCTTACTTTTCCTTAAATGTACATATAAATCTTTAGCACGGAGAAGAGCAGGATGTGTGTTCCTAACTCGAAGCAGCTGCTATTGTTTGTTTTTTTCCCATTTCCCAGTGTGAATCAAAGCATTATATATGTGAAATATGGCCAGTCTTTCTTGCAACATTGACTCTAACCTTACTGAGAGATTGTTTTCATTCAAAGAATCAAAGGAGAATGGAAGTACAGAACACTACAGGTTTACATCCTTTAATTACTTTCTTCTTTCCAGTAAGTGCACCAAGCGAGCCCACTGGCAAGAATACAAAAACTGTACCTATTTCTTGATAAAATCTTGTAACGCTTAAAGTGAAAGAATTTGGCAGAAAATAGGTAAATAGATACAAAGGGCAGCCGATCAGCATGGCAATCCCAAACACGGCCAGTCCCACCTGCCTTCCGCAACGACTGGCACTCGAGGCAGGCGCCGCGCTACAGGCTAAGGAGCCGCTCACAAGAGCCGTGTGAGGGACAGGAGGGGCAGAGACAAAGCCACGGGTGACAAATCTAACTGTGGAGCTAGTGATGAGATACGTGACGACGCATTTATTTATTATGCCACATTTACAAAAGAAATGGGAAGTCTGCTGTTACCACATCATCTTTCAGATGACTGCACAGCGGGTGCCTGAAGCAACAGACGCGCTGCCATTAATTTTATTTAAAATTGATGCTCTACTCAATGTGCTGCTGGAGCTCGCTTGCTGCAGAGCACTAGCAAGCACTTTGTTTTAGCGAGGAGTCAAGCTGGCACTGAAGGCACAAAGTGGCAGCTAAAAACCTGCTTGGTTACCGATTGGGAAGCCAGAGCGATGGGTATATGGGTTTATTATTTTATGATAATTTCCCCCTGCAGGTTTTGGCTTCCCAAGCCCTTGGCTGGGGGGACAGCAATCCCTCTCCTTGCAGGATCCCAGCTTCCACTGACACTGGCTTCTTTCAGTGAAAACTGGGTCAGGGTCTCACGGCCCCCGAAGGGGCCCTTCCTCCCCCCGTGGCATTCCCGAGCGCCGGCCGCGTCGCAGCTCCTGCCTCATTCAGCTGCCCTGTCCTCCGCACCGCTCCGCTCCGCCGGGGCCTCCGGAGCAGCCCTGGGAAGGGCTGGCTCTCCCTTTCCACTGCTTTCCTCAGGGTGTTGCTCAGGCCCACATCTGTGCTGTGTCAGAGGGGGGATTTACACTGCGCCTACCCCGCGTGGACATACCTCATGTTCAGCCTTGTTCTCCTTACTGCTGCTATCCAACTATTGAGGATTGGGCAGTATGTAAAACTGGGTTACTGCTGGACAATACTGCCAATCCCCAAACGATACCGCCGCTTCAGACTTCTTGAAATTCTTTTTTTCTCTATTCATGGAACTATTGCACATTCAAATGTTTGTTCTTTCACAGCCCCCTGAAATCTTACACTATGTTTTGTCTTGCCTACAGCAAGCTCATCAAAACAGAACCGTGACCAGTTGTTTCATTTTCTCAGAAGTCCATTTACACCGTAGTACAAGTAGGAGGAAGCACTAATTATGTATGTTGTACCAAAAACCATATCACACCTCACAAATCACCCAGTGGTGCAATACAGGAGCGCCACATCTGCTAAGTAAGGCAGCAACTCCAAGAGCCTCCCATTCTACAGAGACAGTAAAATGCAAAACCATGGAATTGCCTGGCCGTGAGAGGGTGCTAAGGAGACCAGACAAGTGAAGACAAGGTTTAGTAGGGTAGGATGGAACTTCATTGGAACCCAAAATGCTTTTTTTTCTATGTCTGTACCGGCTTTCTTACTTTTTGTTTATTTATAAGAGGAACCATTTTAACAGTTTACAGAGCTTCATGTCCATGTGAGACATTAATAAACAAGGTCAAAGGATCCCTGTTGTTGCAAGTTGTAGCATATACATTCTGGAAGGAAAAGAGTTAGACAGGGAATACAGTGATACAAAAATCTTATGCCTTGTTCCCCCAGAGCAGCCAGTACTTGTACCTTGGCAGAGGCGTGAGGTGAAGCTCCCTGATCCAACAGCAGAAGTGCGACTTTTTGATTATCATAGTGTGCAGCTACATGGAGTGGTGTTAAACCGCTCTAAAAACACATGCAGAACAAACAAGTGCTGTTACAGACCACCTCCAGGGAAAGCTCATGAGTTCGGAAAATTAAAGCAGACAGGGTGAAAAACACAATGTTATTACTCATTTATGTACCAAGAGTCTTTAATAACTTTTGAATCAAAAAATGAAACAGATCTGAAAATCATTACGGAGCTGTGAAAGCCCAGTTAACTTTTCCCAGGCTCAGACAAAGAGCAGAGCCCCTATCTGTGCTGCCCCAGCACAGGGCAGGTAAGGAATTTTGACCCCGAGGTCAAGCCCGCAGCACTATTTTTCTTTTACTGCAGGCGATAAGTACACCGTGCCTCGGGTCTGTGAAAACCTGAGCTCAGCTGGCTTGAAAAGGTTGAGGTCCTACCGGGCTTTGCCCCCTGCCACTGGAGCAGGAGAAGCAGAGCCAGCTGCCTGACAGCTCTGATAAGGGCTGTAAATAGTCTGCGCAGGAAACTAAGGGATGGTTTGTCTCAGCGCCCTGCGTGGATGCACAGATGACATTTTGCCGTCAATTAACGACCATGGAAATCACTTTTGTCAAGAGTCTGTTGACTCCTAGCAGCCCCAAGAGCAACTGGCATAAAAAAACCTATAAATACAGTTAAACGTCAGCTATGAATATTAGTGTGTGTGGTGTAAGTGGGTAGGATGGTATTTCTAGACTCCTAAGTGTTACTCAGCCTCTGGCCCACCTTTCCAGCGGCATCTGGGGATGCATTCTTCTGCAGCAGGAGGTTGGCTACTTCAATCTTCCCATACTTCGCAGCCACATGTAGAGGAGTAAATCCTTTCTGTAAGAGAAAGCAGTTACGTAGCAGCCTCGGGCCTTCCTCTCCCAATAGCGTTTGAAAGCTCAGAGCAGAGAACAATCCTGACATACAAGGAGACTGCTGTTTCCTCACAGTCCCTGGCACAGGGGAGAAACTGCAGCCTTCAAGGTAGCAAACCTACAGCATCCCTATTCCTGCTACCCTGACAGGCCTGGATGTTTTCCTATGTGAGGAAAAGCCACAACTACATTAAAATGACCACAGAAAGGGTAAAGCCAGTTCCTGCCCTCACACCATCAAAGCTCCAACGACGAGGATGGGTAATGGTTTATCAACTGCCCTGAGGAATTTCTGCCCTGCATTCCTCTCATTCTGAAACAAATGCACGTCTAATCACTTGGATACACGATACATCAGGCTCTGAGATAAGAGCACAAAGCTTTGTACCCTTCTAACAAAGCTCAGCCTCATTCGTATGTTATTTGCACTCACTTTGCATCCTGAAGTAGCTAACTCACAAGTAGCACTTGACACTGGTTTCTTTTAATATTCAAGCTATCATTTTTGCAACTCCTTTACCTTGGTAATGATAGATAAAGATGCACCGTGATCCAGAAGAACAGAAGCTACATCTTCATGCCCTTCCCGAGCAGAAAGATGCAGGGGTGTGTAGCCAGACGTCGTGGCTGCATTTGGCGATGCTCCTTGCTGTAGCAGCTGCTGCACTATATCTGCTTTTCCCAGTCGAGCAGAAATATGCAGTGGTGTTTGGTCATCCTAAACATACAGAAAACAAAATGATCATATATAAGAAAACCAGGGATCGTATTTGGATAGAATATATTTGCCTAGATTCTATCACTTTTTTGAAATTGTTGATGAACATTAATTTTCTGAAGTCTTATCTACTATCCTATCTTACTGTCCTATCGTAAAGATACCAGGTGCTTTGTTGATGCAACACAAGATGTTTCATTCAAATATACAACCCACAGAAGTAAATAAAACTGACCAATTTTCTTAATCTAGACATGTCCCACTTTTCTTTGCCATTAAATTACATTCATTTTCCTGTGGAAATTGAGACCTTTCTCAGAACACAGTGAATACACATCTCTTTTCCCCACATCCAGGCCTCTTTTATGATTTTGAGAAATATCTAACAATTCAACCACTGTTTGGGACAACTTGAAGAGCCCAGGGCACTATGGCCTAGTACATTTGTACTAGATAACACATTCTGTGCTTTTTTATTGGTGAACTATATTTGATATTTTGTGACTTTACCAGTAGGAGGTATCTAAAATGAAAAACCAAAGATTAATATCTATTTACCATTTAAAAGAAACAGATCATAATTAAATTCAAACACTCAAAAAATAATAGGAAGAAAAAACCCAATGTGGTGCCAAAATCCACCTTCACTTTTCCAACTCCTCATTCAGATCAAGATAATCCCATTGATTCTAAGTATAAGGGTTCTCCTATCTTGTGTCTCAAATGTTGTTTATTTTTCAGTGCAAGCTCTGAGGTAATCTGTGACCATATGCTGAATGTCTAATAGATAATTTCTTCCTTCTTCAGCATTTTTGTGGTTTTGTCCTCCCGGTTCTTACTGCACCGTCTCTGCAATAAGCACCTAGCACACATCCCAGCAGGATGGCCCACTAAGCTCACGGCTTCTTCTTTCCCATTCCTCATAAATCCTTCTGTCTCTCCGCATCTTCCCCTGCTGAATTCCCTACTCTTTGTGCACCTCTGTGTCCTGCACCAGAGTAGCTGTGAGGTGTTCTCTGCTAGCGAGATTTCTGCCCATGCCCATCTCCAGTACTGACTTTGCTCCCTCAGGATTTAGGATGAGACAGTGTCAAGTGCTGCTGCTCTGCAGGGGGATTCTCCTCCAATTGCTGGACAGCATTTATGTTTTGGTTAAATATTCCCAGTGCAACACCTGTTTTGCACAAATTCCTCATGGCTAACCACAGTGCCAACATATGGCCTATTACTTACACGGAGATACTATTCATGATAACAAATCGATCACAAGCAATGACAGTTTGCACAAATTAAATCATTGTGTGAAATTATTTAGAGAGTATTTGCATGACTACACTTCCGAGCACGAGCTGTTCACTTTCAGGATGCCTCTGGCGATTTGCAGACCACATGATTCACTTCTCTTGTCAAACTGTTTGCAGATATAAAATGTATCTGCTATAAATATTCGGTCAGAGGTCCTTATACGTAAACATTCTTCCTGGTAACTTTGTTTATAAGCCAACTCTCAGATGATAATTTCACAAAGAAAAAAGATTTATTTGAAATTTTATTAATTTTATGACTATTTGAGAAGAAGTCCTTTCTCTTTTTCTTCCCCAGAACTGTCCTATTTCTCTTATTTTATACCCATCTTTTTTGTCTCTTAACCACTTACTCCTCCTCCCTTATCTTTCTCAATCGTTTCCATAGGTTCTTTTCTTTTTTTCTTTTTTTTTTCTCCCAGCCCTGGGGCTACCCCTCTCTTTTGTGCCTTCCTTGACTTTCCATGGACGCCCTCTCCTGCTCCAGCTCTGTCTTCCCATGGCCAGGCCAGCCTAGTTCGCAGTCAGGTCAAGTTAGTCACCATGGTGGCCCTGGAATTCCCTTTTTCCTCCTGTGCCTGCTCATCACTTTTGGAAGCCACATCCTAATAACCATTTGCTGCTCTTTGAGCGTCCTCCTGATTCTTTCCCTCCACTCTCGTTTCTTCTGCCTTTTACAGCATCTCCCACGGGATACTGGTGCAAACACAGGCACGGTACCAGCTCGGTGTCTCTTGCCCTCCCTCTTTGGTGCAGCACATTCACGACTCTAGTGAACAGAGTATGTAACAAGTGTCACTACACCAAAACCTATGGCTTCATCTGCCTTCCTCCCCCCACAAGGGATCACGAAGTGACTCCTTGCTTTGTTAAATATTGATGTTATACGTGGGCCATGACCTTACCTTAGCCTTAGCTTCCACCTGGGCTCCATTCTGTACCAAGTACCGAACGACTTCTGTCTGGCCAGCTCTGGCAGCCATGTGCAGGGCTGTTTCTCCCCTCTAGATCCCAGGAAACAAAGATCCCAGGAAACAAAGGAAAACAAAACTCAGCATGCTTCATAAACACAAAATACCAGTGACCTAGTTCAAAATAAGAATATTTTCTAGGAGTCATTTATGAGCAAGATGGGAGATTAAGTCAATATTTGACCTCTGAGTTGTATGCTGCAAAGCAATTTATTTCTGGGTTATTTTCTCAACATAACATTACCTTTGTGTTTAGCATTTTGTTGAAAAGAAACATTGCAATTTGTGTATTCAATAGCACTTTATTAGTGGTGTTAGCAATTATGTCCTTTCACATGGCTCCCACTTTGATCAAACATAAATTTAAAATTATTTCAAAGTTTATATATTCAGATAGGCATATCTTTCTTGGCTTTCCTGCTGCTATGCCCTTTGCCCTTACCATCATTTGTTATCTGACAAGCATTCAGATGAGGAAACAAGGGGAAAAAAATCCTTACTATGTACATAAATCCAAGGCTTCATATTCACCTAACAAAAGACAAATCCAAGGAAACCAGAATGAATGCAGGAGGGAAGCTGCTTGCTAGATAATGTGAACATTGATGTGTCTTAAAGTCCAAATAGTCACAGATTTACAAAGGGGTTGTGTATATACATATAAAATATAGTTTGATTTGCAGAAAAAGTTTTAATAAAAGCTTCTGTTCTAACTGCGTATGGAAGTTGGAAGGGAGATTTTGATGCCAGACTTTTAAAAAGAATCGATTTCATAGAATCATAGAATCCTTAAGGTTGGAAGGAACCTTTAGAGACCATCTAGTCCAACTTCCCTGCTCCAGCAGGGACACCCAGAGCACATGGCACAGGGCTGCGTTCAAGCAGGTCTTGAAGATCTCCAGAGAAGGAGACTCCACAACCTCTCTGGGCAGCCTCTGTCACCCTCACTGTCAAGAAATTTTTCCTTAAGTTCCTGTGGAACTTTTGGGGCTTCAGTTTGTGGCCATTTCCTCTAGTCCTATCTCTGGACTTCTGAATTTGCTTCTCAATTTTCAACTGCCCACCTAACGGTGCCTTCAGATTTTACACGTGCCCCGGGAGCACAGGAGCAGCGGAGCGCGTGCAGGGCTGTGCGGACACACGCAATATGGCCTGACCATCTGCTGCAACCTGTGGAGAACAGCAGAACTGCCCTTAAATGGCAGGCCCCTGGGGGCCAGGGAAACAGGACCAACGGTCAAGTACACATCTCAAAAACAACATATGAGAAGCTACGGCGAAGCTACAGTGAGTACCTTCTCATTCTTTCCTTAGAAAATAAAGAGAATAAACAGATCTGCTTAAAGCCGGCCTCTCTAGGGGCTTCCTCAAGCTGCCCAAGCCCTTCTCAGCTGCAGCCTGCAGGCTGCACAGCAGGCGCCGCGGCTGCTAAGCCGGGCACGGACGGCAGCTCCCGGACTAGCCCTGTTACCTCAGCGCCCAGCCCGCCACACAGTCATACTTGGAACAGAAACGTCACTCACCACGTTGGTCGTGTTGGGCGACGCGCCGTGATGCATGAGCTGCGATACAATATTTACATGTCCCATGAAGGCGGCAACATGAATCGGAGTCAGCCCCGACTGAAATCAAACCAAAAGCACACTTAGCTGTCCACTTTTACAACACTTTTTTTGATACTCGTGGGGAAAAATGAGTTATATTACAACAGGGAAGCACAAATGCTTGTTCTCCAAGAGGATCGTCTCTTTTCAAAGACATATACAGATGCTTATAGTAAACTGCACAAAGAATTGGAAACACATATGGGTATGATTCACGAGTAAACATATAAACATTCCAGGAATTCATTAACTCTTCACAAGCTAAAATCAACTATAGCAGAGCACTTTTTTTCTTCTCAAGTTCTTGCTGTTATGTTCTATTTAACATTTTATATATATATATAAAATAGAAGTCATTGTTAAATGCCATTTTAGATCAGAAGAATAACGGATAGGTTGATAGGTTCCTGGTACAAAGACAGTATTTCCTGGAATATGTAACCAATTTAAAAATGTATATATATATATCCATTCTCCCTGACAAATCCAATGGCTTTTGAGTCCATCAAAATGCCTACTGATCTCAGTGGTGAGCTCCATCCCCACTGCTTCTCCAGGAGGAAGGGAATTTGAACCTGCGACATCCAGGCAGAGAGGCCCAAACAGAAATGATACTGGCTAAAGAGAATCGCCCTGCCAGAGCCCACGAGCACTGCAGAGCTCTGCCATTGCCCCGCTGTGAGACACAGCATCAACAGGGGAGCAAAAGGGAGGCAGAGGAGAAGGTGGGAGGAAGGGAGCAGTCATTTAGCGGGGTATGACTGCAAGGATTTTGCTTCAGAAATCAAATTATTAGTTAATATTTCTTTAAGTAGAACTACCCTAAACCCTCTCCCCCGCTGCCTCTGCAGAGCTGCAGTGAGGGGGAGCCAGGGCTGCCAGGGCGCTGAGCCCTGGTCCAGGGAGCTGCCCGCAGAGCTGGCACACGGATGCTGTGCGACAGCACTGCCCATGCGAGAGGCATCACACACGTCCCCGCTTCACCTGGGGGCACTGTTCAGCCAGAACAAGGGAACTTGCACACGTTAAGGTTTCTCTGGGGAGGAACTGCCAAGCTTTCTGGTCAGGTTTCACGATGGCCAGGTATGAGCTGCAATAGTCTTTCCTTCTCTAGGGACACGGTGCCTTACGTGTGGGTGGTAAGTACCAACTCCTAATTCTGCCTTGAAAGGTCATTACGGTCTAAAACCAGCCATTAAAAGACACAGAAAGGAAGGCAGAGTAAGGGAAAAGAGTCATGATGAATCTGAACAAATGCAGTCAAACGTGGTTTTGAAAAGGTACTCTGGGGATGTGTGAGCTGCAGCAAGGGCAGGCTCAGCATCCTCTCAAGAATGCCAGAATTCATGTATATTCAAAAGATGCACTGCAAAAAAACAGAAAGGGGGGTCTTCAAGCAGGCAAGCTTTTCAGTCATCACCCAGAGATTTAGGAAGGGAACATATGATTGCTACTGAGTAACTAGAAAAACTGGAACAAAAACCCATTAACAAATCAACCTCCACTTTGGAGAGATGAACTATTCCTAATTATATCTTGTTTAATCAATGGACTATTAATTTTCCTAACTGACTTCTTCCACAGTGGTCTCACATTCATATATATACGACCTTTCCTCCCAGCCTAGCAGAAACTATTTTCACATACACAAACAAAATTTTCCATAGATTCTCAATTAATCTCCCAAATATACCAGTTACTAAGTATAAACCAACACACTGATTGAAGTAAGAGCCTATTGATTTCTGTCTACCTGATTTGGAATCACCAGTGATGGTAGGTGAACATCATACTGTGCAGAAAGACAAAGCAAGTCTACAAATTAAACCACCTTTCAAAACAGGACTTGAGTGAAGTCCTCCTTATTTGTGCATTCTTCATTCCTGTGCATTAATCCACAAGCAGAAATAAGCAGAAGTGGTAGATCATTTCACAAACTTTGCCTGTTATGGTTCACCTCTTCTCCCTACTCTATCCTGAAGTCCATTGGTCATCTGGGTATTATGAATTATAAGGGCCACAGAATTTATTCAGGTTTATTATTTGTTGATATCTGGTTGAAAGTCATTGTTGACGTGAATGACGTACTCTTTCATAAAAATTCAGATATTAATCAATATAGCCATGATTTATTTTGTATCAGAAACAAAGACAAATGTGCAATGACTCCTTCTTACCTCAGTCACAGCTTGGATCGATGCACCATGCTTCAGAAGAAGTTCCATTACTTTTATTCTGTTCTTCTTGCACGCAATGTGAAGGGGGGTGAAACCATTCTGTAAACAGAACATACTTTTTGATACCACACATCTTTACAAATTAGAATTGGGTGGAGATTTCACATGAACATTTCTCTGATAAAAAAAAACACCTCCCAAATTTGTTTTGATTTCACTAAATTTTTCATTTATGAGAGAAGAAACATTTTATATAGCCACTTTAATTATAAAATATGCTGTCCATTCCAATAAATTATTTCTTTAATCTCAGTTTACAACAAATAATCATAACTCTCATTTTTGCTGAACCACATTTTTCCCCCCACTGCTGATCAAAAATAAGCAAACAGAAAACTGTTATATTTGAAGACTCTGAAACTTGGAACCTTTTCCTGAACAATTTTTTACTATTCTTTTCTCTTTCATTCATGATCTGCCAGTTTAATGAAAACAAAGTGACTTTTCCTCTCTTTAAAAAAAACCCTATGTACAGTAGAGCAAAGATTTAAGACTATCTTCTTATTTGTCATGAGATGAAACAACGGAAAACAAGTAAAACATGAAAATACATGAGGACAAACTGCCCGCAGCATCGCAGGCAGGAGGAGGGCAGCTACAGTCTACGCTGAACGCTGCTGCTCAGGCTGAGGACACTGCCCACGGTCTCCTCCTGCACAACCATCCTGGACAAGGATCAGGAAGAACAGGAATGATTTAGGGGGTAAGGAAATCTGCGGCTAGGTTACCAGATCAATGAGCTAACACTAAGATGTTTGGGTTATTTCAGAAAGGCAAAACAAATATTACAGCCTAAAACCCTTCTTGAGTGTCCATAACAGCAAAATAAATCTATATTCCATAATATCTTGACCAATGACACCTGAAGACAGGTTGATCTGACACAAGTTTTGAGAGAAAGAAATGTTTGAATCCTGTGCTGCTTTGAGAAAAGAGCTGGACTCTGGTGTTTGCAGGGGGTTTGGAAACTCAGGTAATATTTGGGGAACTGAATGAATTAGCAGCATTAGGCTGTGAAACCAATGCTCAACCCAATTAATGTCAGAAATTAAACTTTTTCAAATAGACCATTTATAAAGACATTTTGAAGACAGCAAGTATGATTTGAAGCAAAATGCATTTAACTTGCACATAGTTTCAATAGTATAGTTAAATTTTGTTGCTGGAGTTGTTTTTAAAGCAGAAATATAACTCCATTAACATAACTGTAAATTGCCACAAACATATGTGGCAATTCATTGTTTTTTTCTGCTTCAGACCTTTATGAGCTAATACAAATTCTGCTTTAAAGGTTACTGATCATTTTCTCTTTACAAACATGTAGAGAATGAGAATCTCTTCTGTACTAACAACCACAGTTCTGCCTGCAGCTGCTTAATCTATTCAGAATCCTAACAAGCTACCAGGAGGCAAAGGTGCTCCAGTTACACTAGGAATTCATAAATCACTGCTGACTGCCCGCAAGCAAAGGTCTGCTCTGGTTGCACAAAGCACATTACTAATGCTTTGAACCTAGAGCATCCTCTCTTGGGCTGCGCGCACTAATGCAACAACACGTCCTCCTTGCCAGGAGCCAAGGCAGAAAATGACTCTCCAATAAATGTCACTGCAACTTTGGGAGCACGTGTCGCTGCGTGCTGCGACCGGCCGCGTACTCACCAGGGCTTTGGCATTGGGGTTGGCTTTCTTGTCCAAGAGAACCTTGGCGACTTTGTAGTGGCCGCAGTGGGCGGCGACGTGCAGCGCGGTCAGGTAGTCGTTGGTGACGTCGTCGACGGGCACGTTGTGCTGGATCAGGAGCTGCACGCAGTTCAGATGGTCCCCTTGGGTGGCCATGTGCAACGGAGACAAACCATTCTGCAGGCAAGCAAGCATCAGATTAATGCAACCCTGCTGGAGTAGAATACACGCAGGAAAACGCACCTCTCGCCCACCGCATTCCCTGTAGGAAAGGGTTTACGTGGCCCTGCAGCTCCCCTTCGAGACCGAACCCCTTGCACATCACAGTGAGGGCTCTTACCCTGGCAAACCCCACGCGCAGTTTGGAGCTCATTTGGTTAGAGTTTACAGACAGTCTTTTACTCCAAAGAACAGCTCTAAGCGTGGCTTATTCCAGCTAGGGTAGCTCCCTTGTCCAAGCTAAATGAGTTATGAGCTTGTGACTAACTGGGAACAACGTTGGTCCCGCTGAACTGTTTCTTGCAATATTTATAACAGTTAATCAACAAGATGTCACATATATTACTTTCCTATAATAAAAGCAGGCTAAACACATGAGAAATAATTCTCTGAATTTTAAAGGACTGATCCTATTTCATGCTGAAAGGTTAGAAAGATTGACCAGAATGAAGCAAATCCTGTCAGAAAAGATAAACGAGTTCTTCAGACACCTCAACACACCTTCCTCCATTTCTTTTCTTTTTACTTAGTCTTCCTGATGCCAAAATTAGATTCAAATTCAGTTGCTATTATGGTAACATATAATAATATATATCTACAAATGACTGACAGTTCACGGAGTTTGCCACGATGAAGACACTGGGACTCTTGCTCACAGGTGTAGTGCCCTCATGTGACCACCATGAGCACAGGCAAAGCAGCAGGGTCATAAACACTTTGCAGCGGAAATCCCTGCCTTTCTGAAACAGGTGATTTCTCTCTTTTCCCCTTTCCCACAGCCATATCAGAGCAGTAATGACAAATGTTCCAAATACAGGTGGAAATACAGAGTGAACTCATTTTTTAAAGTGACACGGAAGAAGGATGGTGAAAGCAAGCAGGCTTATGCTGCCATACCCCGGCAGCTGTTTACAGACAGTGTTGAAAAGCGGAGATTCTCGGATCCTATTGTATCTTTTGAGTAAGATTATCTCATGGGCATCTTCTTTGTGATTTAGGTTGGCTTGGCCTCTCCCATTCCCAGAGACCGCTGCAGCAATTACCTGCACCAAAGTGTGGTGCTGGAAAACATTTTAAACATTTTCACTGTCTTCTAGTGGAGTTTAATAGTAGAATAAAAAGAAAAAAAGGAAGTTAATTTCCCTCAGCCACTAATCCCTCACAATAATGCTTTATGAACTGATAATGCCAAGAGAAATAATCTATGCTCTAGGTGCTGGAAAAAAATTATGAAAGTAATTTCAGGTACTGTTCAATTTGATTTTTAGAGGAAATTTCCTTCAGATAAAAAGTGTAATTTATTTAACAATAATGTCTCATGAACTACACTGATTAACAGAGTAAAAAATGGATGGAAAAGAAGGGAAGAAGCGGAGCTGTCACACATCAATAGGGGAAGTCAGAAGGATTCTTGACAAAAACCTGTTGTGGATGAGCAAAATGCAGCAGATTCTCAGGCTGAACACAGAAAAGGAAGAGACAAGCCTGGATGGTAAGGAAGTTAAATCACGAGTAAGGAGCATTGCCTTTTGTTATTACCAAAAGCAGTCTTGTTTTTCATCTGTTGTAGTAAAACAGAGTCTGCAATTTCATACAAATCATTTGATGACGTAATGCCTTTGTCTTCTCACTTTTAGTGTAAATATATTAGGTATAAAAATCTTCTCCCTTTCCCATCCATGCCGAGACAGACAAGCCACCATCGTGTGTAAAACACAACTCAGTACTACAAAATGGAGCCACTAAAAACCAGTAATATAAAGCGTTTATATATGAAAATTGCCAAGAGAATATTAAGTGGTGAAAAAGCTTAAAAAGAATAAAAGGGGTTGATGCTCACACAATTCCTTAAACAAAATCAGAAGAGGACCACAAAGATAGAACATCAAATGGCTGACTGGGACAGAAAGAAATGGAGATCAGTGATGCTCCATTTAATTTGTAGTTGTGATGAAGACTTTGATTAGGGGAAGTGTCATTAACTCTTGAAAAGAGAAGGAAAGGGGAAGGAAAGGGGAAGGAAAGGGGAAGGAAAGGGGAAGGAAAGGGGAAGGAAAGGGGAAGGAAAGCGGAAGGA
>JAWLRI010000460.1:3161144-3234963 GCA_034781795.1 Crypturellus tataupa | reverse complement strand
AGGGAAGGAAAAGGGAAGGAAAAGGGAAGGAAAAGGGAAGGAAAAGGGAAGGAAAAGGGAAGGAAAAGGGAAGGAAAAGGGAAGGAAAGAGCCAAAAAAAAAAGTGATAAAAAATGTGGAAATTGATACTCAGAGATGCTGTATCTCACTCTCAAAATCACTGGCACTAGCAAACTCACTAGCAAATCACTGGCATACTCAGGACTAGAATGCAGGTTTATTTTGCTTCTAAACCTATGATCAATCCACTAGCATTCTGGCTCCCCTGTGGATAAATTTAAGGTTATTCCAACAGGAAAAAGGACCAGCACCACACTAAACCATCTGTATCTGGAAATAACAAGAATTTGTTGGTGCGTTAAACCCCAGACTTTGGTGATTCTTCTGGAACAGCATCAGAAAACTTCATGAAGTTCAAATTCTTTCACAGAGGTGTCTTATTTTCAATAAAACATGTTTTGATGTAAGGAGAACAGAGCCACACATTTTTTTTCCACAGGACAGCACTATAGTTTAGTGCCAAATGAGCGGATTCATTAATGTCATTCAGAGGTACTTCTACCTCTTTGCTTACGTCCTGAAAATGGCACAATTAACATATCAGAGGGAAAGTCAGCAAACTCTGCACTTTCTTCTGTTCCAGATATTGCAGTTGTCCCTCCCTGAGAGGAGCTTGGCTGGTACCATCCTGCTCGTTACCAGAGCCTCGTGGATGCTTTGGTCCTGCCTGTTTCAAATGCCGTGAGCATAGGTCTATATTCCTGACCCATCTGCCTGATGGCAGCTGGTGGACTCTGGGGAAGGCCGGCTGACCTGTGTGAATCCCTCCAGAAAGAGGGATAAATTCAAGAACCTCAAGACTCTAATGGCTGTTTCAGAATAACTGCAAGCTTAAGGGTAATACCTGACCATATAAAACACGTGGTGAAAAAGCAGAGGGTGGGAAGGCCTCTGGAAGGCAGAGTGGTCCGACAGAGCAGCACGCAAGGCCAGGTCTGCCCCTCTCGCCAAGGTTGGTACCGGGGCCACTGGAGCCTGTGGAAACCCCATGTGCCAGGGGCGGCAGCTCCCGCCTGCCAGGGAAGCCCCATGGCTTTGCCAGTGACTCACGCAGCTCAGGAGCGCTGCTGCCAACCCCCAACAAAAGCTAAATATATTCCAGTGGGGGAAAAAACATAAAAGAGGGAGAAAAAATAGAATAGAGAAGGGCACTGAGACAGGATTGGGCAGGACAACAGAAGAGAGAAAAGAAATAACAGAAGGAAACAAGAACTGCTGCAGATTTTGTCAAAAATTTACAGATTGTGCGGAAAAATGCGGTTGAGGGTATCTCAGGAAAGAACTGCCTAAGACAGCTGTGAGCCTCGAGGGGGAGAGCCAGGGCTGCAGCAGTGCCACCGAGCAGCGCCTGTTCCCAGAGGGATCCCCATCGGAATGGCCCAGGCAAGTGCTGGCTTTAACACAGCCCTGGGGTCAGCAGCAATCTGCGCACCCCAGCGCAGGCGATTTGAGACTCCCATGAAGAACATTTGGTGATAAACTGCAGAGGCAGAAAGTGAAGAAATTGGTAATGAGGCTGACTCCGACAGAAACACGAGCTGCCTCTGCAAAGAGACATTCCTGTATTTTTATCTCTTATCTCTGTTGCAGCCTTAAGGTAATGTAGGTACAAATTGAAGAAAACACATTTATTCCAGGGCAGGAACAGAAATTTTCAGCTACTGAAATTTTAAGGGATAGTGTTATCATACATGCCTTTCTGGTTGCTTTCTGGTCTGATTTTCTTGTGTATCTCAATTTAATGCCTCTTACATATGCAGACGTGCACTACATACGACATTCACTTGGAGCTCTCCCACACAGTTACTTTT
This sequence comes from Crypturellus tataupa, assembly GCA_034781795.1. NCBI lineage: Eukaryota > Metazoa > Chordata > Aves > Tinamiformes > Tinamidae > Crypturellus > Crypturellus tataupa. Next base: position 3,233,092 of record JAWLRI010000460.1, on the reverse strand, counting down.
AATAGCTACAAAATAGGAAAGTTATTGTCAGACTCTTAGCCATATGAAACCTGCATAATTATATTAGGGGGAAAAAAAAGTACAAGGATTATCCCAGCAGAGAAGAGCACATCATCAGTCACCTTGGTTTTGGAAAGAATAGGGGCACCACGATCCAGCAGCATCTCCACAACCTGTTCATGGCCACTTCTTGCTCCACAGTGGAGAGGGGTCAATCCATCCTGTTGGAAATAAGAGAAAGACAACATTTTAGCATTAAGAGAGTGTTTTCAAGCTGATTTGACTATTCTTTGATCAGCACACTGTTTAAAATGCTTAAGTAATATCTTACACACTGAGTATTATGATGAAAGATAGCACATGTCTGGAGTAACTGTGAGTAAAATCACACGGAGGTTTTCAACTCTGCATGACATTATGCTTGTTACAAGTAGCAATGTCACAGCCTCAAGAAAAGTAAGGAAGAAAAATTAATGCTTTCAGAATTAGTAGGGGCAAACCTTGGCTTTGTTACAACCAAAATAAATATGCAGGAGATGGAGTCACAAAAGAACAACATTGCATTTTCACTAACTATGGTGGAGGAGGAGACCTCCCTTGTAACAAGGACTGAAACAAACAGGAAGAAAAATATTTACCAATTTTTTTTTAAATACAAGTCATTGAGAAAGAGGCCTTTTTCCAGTGCCTTCTGGCACTCTCAGAAATACATGTATTATATATGTGTGTGTATACATATATATATATATATATAAAATAAATATGATGCTTTTGACATTTCAAGTTCCTCTGGTTATTTCTGCCTATGAAGTACAGAGAAGGGCATCTTGTTGAAATGTTGCTGTACAAAATAAAGTTGTATTGCTCCAAATGTATAGGCAAGCTCCAAGAGAAAAGATTTCAAAACCCATATGTGGTACTTTTATCAGCTGAATTGCAAATGTATTACTGTAGCTTTACAACAAATGCTTAATGAAGGCAATGCATATTTCCCATACCAGCATATACCACCATACCAGAACTGAGCAGAACACAAGCAGTTAACAGTAAAAAAAATCCACCCAGAAACATGTATAGAAAAGAAAATGAAACTCAACAAGCCCAGGCAGCTGGACATCTGTAAGAAGGAGCTGAAAATCATGTACATTCGCTTGTCTATTCTTTTTCTTTCTTATAATTGATACATTCTCTAGGCACCCTAAGAAAGATGCTCCGAGTTCAAGCACAAACTTTGGGCAGGAACCTCTTGCCTGTTTCTATTGCCCTCGACTTCCTCCACATCTGCACTGAATTCCACACAAATGGAGAACGAGATTTTGCCTGCTTTACTGAGCTGGATTAGACCCCAAACTGCCCCTTCTCCCCAGAGCCGGAGCCCTCGCCCGTGTCCCAGCCCTCCCTGGTGCCCCGTGTGCTGCTGGCAAAGGGCCTGGGCAGAAGGGGAAGCGGCTGATGGATCGTGCAGTTGGACACAGCGCTGGGATCCAGCGGAGGTGAGCGGATCTGCAGCATGGGGAGGATGTCAGCACTCCCCCCAGAACCTGCAAATCCATTTGAAGACAGATCATTTGGCTGCAAAGACCTTCTTTGCATTCTGAAAAGGCACTGCTTGTTTCATCAACCACATGGCACAAAAAGCAAGGAAATCACTGTGCAGAGTCAATCTCCAAAGCACTGATCAGGGAAAGACGTACAGTTTTGTTAAAAATGAGATGGTGAGATTAAAAGAGGTTGCTCTGAACTCAGCAAGACCATTGCTTTTGTCAGAAGATTTTTAGTCACTTATTTACTGTGTGTATACAATATAGTATGTGAAGCACAGAAAACATTATGTATATTAAGAAGCAAACTTGCCTTAATATGATAGCCTGCAATGGCTCAGAAAAACCATTACAAACGATTATGACAATAATCTGCAGATTAAGGACTCTCTAAGTATGTGCTGACATGATAAATCATATCATCTGTAGTATCTCGCCCTCCAGAGAGCCCGAGAGCAGCCCCGGCAAAGCCGGCAGGACAAAAGGAGGAATTTTGCTTAGACACAGGCTTTCCGCGAGCGCGGCACCCGCCGACTCTGGGGCTGCTGCCAGGGCGAGCGGGCAACGCCTGCTCCTCCTGCACGTGCAGGACGCTCTGCCGGAGCCGGCTCTACACGACTCCTGTCTTCGTGTCACCGCTTAATGCACGTGGGCTCTCTGGAGAAGCTTATGTGCGATCTGGTGCATCTCAAAAGAGCATGTCCCACACGTTTTCATGCAGATATGAGTGCTGGCCTTTTATTTAATTGCAAAATCAGTAGAATGAGGATTATATATACTTATTGTTAATCCAGGGTAAAATGTGCTTGCTGCGGCTTCAGACGCAAATTCGTTTTGGCATATGCGGTATTAGGCAGCCAGAGCAAACCAAGCTAATTTAATCAACCTCTCTAATTATGCCTTATTTGTTAAAATCTTTTCTAGAAGACAGAAAAAAAGAAGGCAGAGCAGCATTCAATAAGCATTTTACATGAGCAAGAACCAAGAGGAATGAAGATGGCATAACCTCAAAACAACCGTAAGAGCATTTTTGAAATATCTTCCTAGGCTCACGTGTTGTCCGAGTGCCCCAGCTGTGTGCAGGTGAGGAACAGCGTTTGGGTCTCACCCCGCCTGCTGAGGACACAGAAACCTGGAGTCCATGTCTGCTACAACAGTGGTAAAGGGACGAAACTCCAGCCCTTCACATGGACCCTTCATATGCTACTTCAGCACCGCCATCTCCAGCACCATCTGCCAGCAGCAAGTGCAAATGCTCATGGAAATGACTAAGGAGAAGAAATTATTATCCCAACTAATTTAACACTCAGGAAGGGTATGATTTGAATTTATCTATCCAACGAATCTGTTTGTGAAAAAAGGAAAGCCGGCAAGGCATGCAGTGCTTTTCTAGTACCACATCCAGAGAACAGTTTGCCTGCATACACCCCAAAATGCTGGCTGTATGGCTAAACCATCTAAAAACAGTGACAGCCCCCAGCCCTGGTGATGTCACGGCTTGGTCAGTAGCCCAAAGCAGCACCTTCTGGGTGCACATTTGAAGGTGAAGCGGTGAAGCTCAGAGCTGATAAGCAAAGACTGAGGAATTTCTGTCTCTGAACAAAACTTGGTTTGCAAGTGTTTTGTCCTTTTCTATGGTTACAGAATCTTTGCCATTCTCCTTTAAAGAGGAATTTTGTGCTCCCAACACAGTCTTTGTATTAAATAATATCACAGTGTCCAAGACAAACGTCCACTTAGTGACTAATCACCAGAAAATGATGCACTGGTAATACCAGAGAAGTGCAACTGTGGTGGACACACTGAGGGCATGAGCGGAAGTTATGCAGATCCATGGTGATTTACACGCATGGAAAGGAGCGGTGTTTGGGGAAGTGGGCAAGTTCTGTGGGGAGCCAAAAGAGAAATAAAAGCTCCATGAACTACCCTCATCCACAGCCTTTTGCTTCAGGGGAAGCTCTGCCAGACCAGGAACCATCAACTCTTCTGCCCTCTTCCTGAATCCTACTTCCGTCCCAGGCACTGGTTTTAGTTAATTAGTTTAGTTATCCTAACGGCTGCCTCCGAGACCTGTGACACAGAAGATGAAACGAATAATGACATAGGATGAGCAGAACCCATGCTCCGACTATTTAAAGCAGCAGCCCCCAGCGTTTGGCTGCAGCGCGGAAAGGACGCAGGGGGCCCTTGGCACGTCCTGTCCGCTCTGACGCGACCCAATGCCCATCTGTCCTGTCACCAAAACGCAGCCCTCCCTCCGCAATCCCAGCACAGCACGGAGGAAGCTGGATCCCAGTCCAGAAATCAGAGAGCCACACAACAGTGGAGGCTGAAAGAGACCTCTGGAGATGATCCAGAGCAAGAGAAAACAACAGCAAAGACAGTCATTAGCTTCAGACGAAGAAGCCAGCATTACCAAAAATGCAAACTGAAAGAAATACTTATTAAAACTCATCTTCCAAAATTAAAATATATATATATATATGCACATACACGTATGCATTTATGTGTGGTATACCTGTATATACATTTTTATATAGATAGATGTAAATAGATACACAAGCCACAGGGAGCTACTTTTGGCATGGTTATATAACTAGGAGAGAAACAAATACCAATAAAATAGCACTAGAAGCAAAACTAAAGGCTGAATTCCTCAGAATTAAACAAGAAACCAGTAAGTAGAGAGCAGTAAATAAGATTGCCACCATTTTAGCAAGTGTGTGAAGAAGACTGCAAGCCCAGTGTCTTTATTGAAAGCAGGGGTGGAGAGTGCGAGGGAGTGAGACAGAGACTCAAAGGAACAGTCCCACCAAGCCCTGGAGCTCATCTACTCCTGCCTGGGAGCAAAGTGCTTCAAAGAGTATTGCAATGCCAATGTGAAACACAATGCCAATGTGAGACGTAAAGCCTGCAGCATGGAAAAAAATCCCCTTCTCACAGAGACACTTTAGAGCATTCTCACTTAAGCTTACCCTTGTTTTGGCATCAATTTTAGCTCCTCGATCAAGTAGGAGTTTGACCATATTTGCATTTCCTCTCTTCGACGCAACATGCAGTGGTGTGATATCATTCTGTGGAAGAAAAAAAATACCCATGAAAGTAAACATCCATATCCATTTCTGCTATGAACTCCATGATCACATGGCTCACAAAAGGCATTATGCCCACTTTGCAAAAACATAACACTGTTTTATTTCCTTAAGAGCACGAGCGCAGAGGGAAGCTGTGTTTACCCACATCCATGAATTACCAGCCTAGCACCCTGCATTAAGACAACAAACCTTCAAGCTGTGGTGGGAATCACAGAACAAGACACCGTGGCTATGCCTCAGTTCTTGGCTTTTGTGTAAGGGTCACATTTCTAGAACTTTATTGACTAAACCCTAGCAATTCCATTCAGCTGGTGCTGTTTCTGAAGGTGCAATAATACAGATCCCTACCTCACCACTTCATTAGCTATGTAGGTTGTCATGAGAATTAAATAAAATCACTGTATCTGTAGCTCTGCTTTCACTAGCAGCAAGGTGCTGAGGTATTTATTTCTGAAAATTATCAGTAATTGGGATTCATAGTTACATCCCTGCAATTTCCTCTACCCCGTTCATTCCTCTGACCAGCAGCGCAGTGCTTTACCGAAGCGAGCTGCAGGTACGGGTCTGTGTGTGCCTGCCCCGCGCTCAGCAGGACGGCAGCGTGTGGCTCTGCTGCACGTTGGGGACAGTTACATAAGCGCTGCGCACACGAGCGCTGTTTAACAAGATGTGGCTGGGACGTCTCCTCATGCTCTGATGAATCCTTTATCTCGCGGTGCATGAAGGCCACACACTGTAGATATTTGATCATATGGAGCCAAGTAAAAATAAAAGGACGTATACAGAGCTCAGCTACGGTACGAAGACAAACAGAGTTTTACAGAAGGTGCTTCTGCGCATTCAGGGACGGTGCAAACAGCCGGCTGGAGAACAGCACCTTCCCCCGGCAAGCAGCGTGCGGCGAACCCAGGGAGCGTCCGTCCTGCGGCTCACTGACCTGGAGGGGCCCTGGGAGCTCCAGTGTGACAGAAGTACCTGACGCGGTCAACAGAGCATTTCATGGTGCTCCCCAGAGCCGCAGGTGAGCAGAATGATGGAAAACTAGTACCATAAAAAAGCAAATCCCTACTCGGATGCAACAAGCTGACTCCGAGTTTAATAGTTGAGTACCTAATCCAGTCTGCTACATTTTCATTCACACGCAGTTTCACTCTGAAGCTAATCCACAGCTACTAGAAAGCACTAATTAATATCATCACACAGGTAAAGTACAGCTTAGCAAGTTAAAAATAGATTTCTTTCTCTGATATTAATGCTAATTGAGGCTTCAAAGTTATTACAATTCCTAGGTAGTTCCTCCTTTCTCTAAAAACAAAATAGAGAGATGCTTAAAACACTGAAAGTTAAACTCTGCCATTCCTGCCAGGCACATAGAACAGTGCTGTCCCCTAACACACAATTTGTAAGTTAGTGAGACAGAGGGAGAAAAAGAGAATCATTTAGTATTAGTAGCGAACATAACTTTCACGTCGTGAAGTAGAGGGTCGTTCAGGTAATCCAGACCCAAGAACCACCCTTTTCTACTTGCTGAGGTTGACAGACAGAGACGCTAACTCCGTCTAAAAGACCTTCTTGCCCTTCACCCAGGACAAGTGTTAATATGTCAAACTAGTTTACCAGTATTATGCACAGGCTAAAAGAAGAAATGCCTTTTCTAAGCACGAAAGAAGAAGTAGAGGACAAAGGGATAGGGTTACAAAAGGTAAACCTAATACATGTTCTGAGTCCAGTTCTCATTCATCTTGACAGCAAACTACATCCATTTAGTGCAGCATGGGAGAGTTTAACCACAATAGAATAGGCTTTGGATTAACCCTGCACCAGTCTGATTTTTCAAAACTCCTGTTGCCTTAAATGAAGGAGAGCTGATTCTAAGAGGCACATATGAACACTGGAAGATCCATGCCTCAGCTTCAAGAGAGATGATGACTTCCCCTCACCAGTTAGTTCTTAGGCCATGCTGCTTGCTTGCAAAAGGAAAATAACCAGTTTCACAGTGAAGGAGCAGTCCTTCTCGGACAACCTTTGCATTTCTGGGTATAGCAAGAGCAACCAAAGCTGTTCCCTGTGCTGGTGGGACCCCAAAACACCCATCCGGAGGTCACAATGCCATTCGCATGGGGAAACTTTCCAGCACCTACGAAGGACTGAACTTGCTCCCACAAGCTGGAGAGCTGGCAACCCATCTCACCTCCGACTGCTCACCCGCCTTCATGGAAAGCATGCAAACTTAATGCCTTGGGAACCTGAAACCCTGAGTTATAGTTGCTTGAAAAAAGACAGCAAGTTCACATCAGGTAGAGATGAATGCATAAAAGATGCGCTCACAGAAAGCACAGTTTGTTAGGAAAGCAAAGCAGGCAGAGGACATCACACAGCTGCTCTGAAATAATGAACTGAACAGAAGGATGTAAGGATATGAATCCCTACACACAAAGTATCTGTCCTTATGAAACTCAGTTCCCCTTTCCTAGGAAAAGAGCACTGCAGAAGCAGAATGTGCCCATTTGCTAGGAGGGAGGATGCAGTTTGAGTCATATTCTACTGTCCTACTCATACAGTTCAGGAAAAGAATTAGACAAAAAGACAAAAAAGAACAAGCATGTTTAGCCTTATTCAGCCCTAAGACAGCTCAGGGAAATAATGCAGAGAAATGAAGAGGAAAAAAAAGAGAGGGAGTAGGTCTCTGTTCACAAACTAATTTTCCCATTTAGTGACCTGAGCTCTTGCTGGTACTGGACAATATGAAGCAATAACTCTGCTGGCTGCACGTCCTGACCCCGGCACAGGTGACAGAAGTGTTACTTGAAAGCTTGAATAAGCGATTGCTGAGGTTCAGGGCAAGCAACTTGTCTTCAACTAACATTTCACTGCGCCAAGGCGTAAGGAATTCTACCTGGGGTGTCACACGTGCTGCCCCTTGCCATCACTGCACGCGCTTTTGTGACAATCAGCATCAGCTGTGAACAAACCTCAGACAACAGTCACCAAAGCTTCCGATGACAAAACACACAGCAACCCAAGTTGTTTGTACTTGTCAGAGGAAACTAGAGATAAAAATAAAGCTTCATAATATGTGCAGCTTGGGTGCAGGTTATTAGCACTAAAGCTCTGGTATCGGCAAACACTGTAGCCACCAAATGTGAGGTTTTGCGCTCCTCAGTAAATCAAAAGCATCTGCTGTCTCTTCAATCTATTTTTATCTGTTTGATCTCCTGTATACTTTGCCCTTTGTTCTTAAGATAGAATAGTAAATCAGAAAACATTTGAAGATGTTTTCCTGCAGTAACAAATCTGAAATGACTTCAAAAAGTTGCCCTAAAATACGTGGTTCAGATCTGCAATGTCTACTGGAGTGCTCCTTGCCCTCTCTCTTTAAATATCAAATGCTGGATAATCTCTCTCTAATGTCTGGTAGACCCCTCAACAGCAAAATCATTTCCCATCCAGCTGGAGAGTTAAAACATTCTGCAGGGAATATGAGATATAACTTGTGAGAATAACTTAATACTGATGTTGGGAGGACATGACCTACCACAGGTCCTTCCTTCTTCCTGGGCTACCCGACCTGAAGTACCACGAAACCGCACGTAGCCCCAGGTGAGGGACTGGATGCTGGCAGTTTTTGCACCTTCCCCACACTGGGGAGGCTGCTCTTCCCTGATCCCCACACACTGCCTGCTGTGGCCCAGACCCTCTCAGACCTTCTTGCCTTTGGGATGTCACGGGCCAGAAACAGGGGGCCAAGTAGAGGCAGCTTTGCTGCTTGGAGGCTTCTGCTTACGCTGCTCAGAGGAGACACGAAGCCTTTTCAGCCGCATCTCTGTCTACAGCATCACAAGGAACATTGGGAACAAGGAGTTACCTGCGCTGAGCAATAAGCCACCTACGTTTCCCATCTGAAATGAGATCAGCTCCCCTCTGACACTCGCCATCATCCATCACAGCTCTCTGCAGCAGTCCAAGGCATTCCTTATCGTTATAAATTAGCAACTCAAAAGATTAGAAAGTCAGGAAAAAAAAAAGGCAATTTAAAATCACCAGACTGCAGGCACTGTACATCTGCTAGCTTTATTTCAATGCATTTAGCAAATGAGGAATTCCCTATGGTACTGGGTATGATAGGCTGTCCTCTGGGATCACCTCACTCTCCAAACAGGCTGAGACTACAAGCTTGCTAATAATCGGGGAGAAAGGTAAGTATTTGCACTTGCAGAATCGCAGTGGGCACAGCTTAAAATAAGTTAAAAAAAGAAAGAAAAAGTGACTCTTTTGAGCGACGTGACACGGCGCCTGGGCAGACCTCCTGCTCCCAGCGCCGGCCTCCCTTGGGTCACTCACCAGGAGTGTGCAGGCAGCCTCATAGTGTGGTTGTCACCCAGACACACCATGAGGGCACAGTGAAAACCCCTGCCAGACTGAGGAGGACGTGGGATTTCTACCATAAGCTTTAATATCCTCAGTAGAACGTAGCTTCTACCACAGAAGTTTCACTTCTTTACATTCAGCTTCTTTAAAAATTCAGTCTGTTACTGAAATGTTCAGATCAATTTGGATTTTGTTTTTAAGACTGTCGTCCTCATCTCTTGCCTGAGAGCAGGCTCTGGGAAGGGCTTAACATTGACAGAGATGTGGGAATAGAACAGAAGGTGAAAATAGCTCGGCTGCTAAAGCAGAAAGTTCCCATACAGTCTGCAAAGTCCCTCCCTCGTTACTTTTTCTGTTGAACAAGAGCACAGAACCGCTGGTTACCGAACTGCCGGGGCAGCTGGCGCAGGCCCGGGCCAGGAGGTTGTGCGGGGTGGGTGCGCGGGGGACACGGACCTGCGCCTGTGCCATGAGTGGGGCCTCGCGTCTCTCCCCTCTGCACCTTTCCGCAACACCAAAGCCCAGATACAGCAGGAGAAGCCCTGAAGAGAAGCAGCAGTGCCAGGATCACAGACACTCGCGTGCAACTTTGTGAAATAAAACAAGTTATAGCCACTAACACAAAGACAGGTCTAAGGAGTGCACTTAGGACAGTGTAAAATTATTCAGTTTCTTCTTCCCCCAACTTAATATTAATAAGCATTTTTTCTTTTTTTACTAATTTAATTCTTATATACTTATATTTCTTCAGGCTAGGAGATGCATAAAAGGAATCCTAGAAGAAAAGCAGAGTATAGCAGGGAACTGGTATGGCAGACTACCACTAGGGAAATACCAAGCTGCTCCTGTGTTCTGCTCCTGTCACTTACATATTGCCAGTGCTGTCTGACGGGCTAATGGTGCTCTGCGCCGCAGCCTCCGAGTTATCATTAATGCATGCTGTCCTCACAGCACCCCACAGGGTGCAGCAAACCCTCCCCAGCCTTGCGCAGAAAGCAGCAAACTTTCCGTCTGCGAGCCCTGCGCCCGGGCACGCAGCGCTCCCCGAGCAGGGGGAAGGCTGCTCCTTAGGGCTTTGACACGGTGGTACCGGCACTGCCTCCTGTCTGCTCTGGCCAGAAGGGTCTGGGCAGAGGCCACCTCCATGGGGAGGGTCCCTTGCGAGCTGAATCTCCCGACTTCCTCAAGCAGAGAGTGGACGTGAAGGTCACTGTTGTTTCTTGCAGCCGTTGCTCCAAGCTGGAGACTGATTTTGTTTCTCCCGTGTAATTGCTATGCATCCCACCTGCCTTCAAGCTGAAGGTGGCCTGATTCTTGGTACAGAAGGTCAAACATATGGCAGGAAGCCCCTGTAACTGTGTCCAGATGGGTCTGGAGCATGGTGTTTTCACCAGGCACTCGGCCACTGTTTGCAAGAACAGCAACAACAAAAGGTCTCCTGAAGCAAAGCCTGAAACAGAGCAGCCCTCTTGGTGCTTTCAATTCTCTGTACTAATTGCTGGATTGATGATTCCAGAAGACAGAACAGAAACACCTGTTATTAAAATGCTAGGTAACACCTTCAGCAATTCAAAGGCACAGGCGGCTGATGAACAATCTTTTGCTTTATAAAAATACATAAACAAAACCTTCTTTCTATTGAAAAAATGATAAAAGAGACCACCTTCTAGGTCTTTTGGCTGCATTCAGTTACTCACTAGAGTTTATCAACACCTCTCCAATACCACAGACAGCTAACAGAATGGTACCTGAAATTGCTCACGATCCTCAGAAACACTGGTAGTGACTGTACCCAATGTTAGCCAGACTAGGTAAGGAGGACTTCACTCTTGCTTATCCTTTGTTGTCTTCCCCTTCCCATGTTGCTGCTACCTCGTGTCACTGGAGACAGCTTTTACTTACAGTGCAGCACCCGTATGCCTCCTAGCACTGCACTGGGAGCCATCGTCAAGCTCTCTTACTGGCTTCTTTCCTGCACCACACACTCCTGTACCCTTCCCTTGAGGGCTCAGAGCTCTGCCTGCATCCTACACGTCCCCTCATGTTACCTGCATCTGGCCCCACCTTCAGGACACAGATGATGGGAGATGGTTATTTATCCTTCTCTCCACACCTGCTTTCATGTTGCCCACTCTACCCAAGTGCCCTCTGCTGCCCTAGTCCTCTGCTTTTCTTCAAATCTCTCCCCAGAACTGATACCGGCCCAAATAGTTAAACCAAGTCAAAGTTAAGATGAACTGAGAGGTAGACAAGCAGTGCTGGTTCATGTTTCTTTAACAAGAACAAAGGAAAAAGCCTTGGTGCTTTTCAAACAAATAAAGTTCACCTGACACCCTCAGCCTTCAACTTGCTCTTTGCACCTCTGAAAAATGGATTACATAAACGGTGTGATTTTATTTGGCCTATATTACCTCCATTTCTCTGCTCTGTTGCTGCTCCTAGACTGTCAACCCCTTGTGTAGGGGCTCTTCTAGCCGAGGCACACAGCACATGAAGGATGCTGTTTACATTAACTCAACAAAACTGCAGGAGGCACTAAGGGGCAGCGGGCAAGCAATACCTGTGGGTCATTCTTCAGTGTCTGTTTTAGTACCTCCACATGTTCTGTCATCTGGGTAATCAAATACCAAGCAAGGGATCCACTGCCTGGTGCCGACAAGTATAAGTCATGCTCAGCTTACATTTGTGCTCCATTTGCCTACAAATTCACAGCCCTACCAGAATCTACCTTATCTCTCTGTGAAGTACTTGCATTACCAGCAGTCTGCTAAGCACTGGAGAACAAAACTCAGCTCCATACTGTTGTTGTTCATGCTACAGTTCCTTCTGTCACAGCCGCTCTATGCAGACTTGCAGGCACCACGCTGCTCCCGGCAGCACAGCGAGCGGTGCAGGGCCCTGTCCCCGCGCTGCCGCCAGGCCCGGGCGGCCGTCCCTGCGCGCACCTCGCGCCTACACAGGCGGCCGGCCCTCCTCCCGCGATGACAAGCAACACGAGGAGAACCGGGAACCCCCGAAGCGTGAAGGGGAAGGTGTTGGGATCTGCTCTGCATCAGTGCCCAAGTTCTACTGTTTTCATAAACCAAGCACAGACTGATGATGCTTAGTGGCACTGCCACGAAATTCTACTCATTGCTAATGCAGCAGCCTTGCTAATCCCCATCTTGTTTCTGAGTGGGAGAGAATTGACTTATGATCCCACCACCTTCCTCGCTCCTGCAATGAGCACCTACCAAACACTGAACATCAAAACTTAAGAGAGTTTGAAATGTCTTCACAGCTGAAATGCTATCAACTGGACAGTTTAAGGCCTTGGGAATAAGAGGTCAACATTGTCAGTGAAGGCCCAGTGCACATACTTAGAAGTTTCCCAGAAACTTTTAATTTTCAAATCTAATCTTAGCCTGTGAACTTCATGTGGATCTAACCCTGGACTTCCCTCCAGGCAACAATTTAAAATATCTTTAGTGATGAATGCTCCTGTGATGTGGAAAACATCACTTGAGGACAATGTATGAGAGAAGATCCTTACCTTGGACACTCAGCTGTCAACTTGATCAACTACCTGCTGCTGCTGTTCTTGCCAGCATCGGTTGTTACTGGATCATGCCTTATAACACTGTCTCTTAGCTTTGGGAATTTACTTTTATTAATAAATCACTGAATGCTGCTGTATTAAATGAACAGTGGCTATACCAATCTCTTCCACCTGCATCCTTTCCTAAAATTTACGGAAAAGATTCTTCGTTAAAACACTGATCGTGCTCTCTACATCCCTATTCCAGGTCTACTGTATCCTCCAACACACACACTGCTAAACACAGAATCTCTGAGAAATTGCTGTGCTTTTGCTTTGTGGGGCAGGAGGAGCTGGTTTTTAACTGTAAGAAGTCTCCAAAGCTTAAAAATATGTATATTTTTTGCAGTGCTTATCATAAGCACTTTACTGCTTCGAAATTTATACTTAACAATAGAGGTATTACAGTTTCTAAATATATATTGTCTAAAGTAAAAGCTAAAGTAAAAGAATATGCTGTAATTTGTATTTTGTATGCAGCAAATACATTGAGTTATAGTATAGTATTTTTTCTTTTGTAAAGTAATACAACAGATGATCAAAACCTTTGAAAAGCAGCTGCTGAATTAATTATCTAGTTTAGTCCTCCCTCATCACAGACACCAGACAACACAGATTCTCTCATAAAAAACATCTTCAACACATATTGGTTTTTGAGCTTTCTGTCTTAATTTTAAGGTTACTCCAGAACCTCTTTACTGTAAAATTTAACATCTATCTTAATTTCTAGTCAGCATTTATTCATGCCTACTTTATACCTATTTGGTCTTGGCAACATTTTCTTTTAGTTTAAATGACTTCTTGCTCCTTGAAGTGTTTCTCCCTGTCATCCCCCACCAGCTACATCTCCTCCCTGGCTTTGTTTGTAGGTCTGATGAATTCAGTCCTTTTTCTTTGCCCTTTATTTCTCCAGATGATCCCATTAGGACTTCCCTGAACCTTTCTCAGTTTGAATTGTGGACCATTAATTAGGTTTCGTGGCTTCCCAAGAGGCCTAACTAAAATTATAGTCTTGCTTTGTTTTTTTTTTTTCCTTCTTCCTGCCTGTACTTGGAATACCTTGACTAGTATAACCTGCAATCACATTTGCTATGCTGTTGTTTTTTGTATTTTCTTCAGTAAATGAGCTAATACAGTTACCCAGGTCCTTACGATTCTCGGTTGGCAGACTGCTGGAAAGACCACTAGAAGAAACACCTGCAGCCTTTCTCCAAGGGATGGACCTTCTATTCTGCACTATGAACTTCAGAAGAGCTCTGAGTTATGGTTAGTCATACCCTTCCTATGCTGACAATAACTGCTGGCTGTAGGTCCATAAGCACATTCTTATTCTATATGTCCAAGTCATTAACGAAGAAGTTAATGAATAAACAAACTATAAGAACACTAGTAAGAACCTACCTCCAGCTTCCTTCAATACCAACCACTGCATCTTCTCTTTATTCAAGCCCTCCCCAGGTAACCTTTCCTTTGTGTTGAAAATCATTTTTAGCTCAAGTGAAACTACCAGATGAGGCTGGCAGGGTGGATCTTGGTGCAAGGGGTAGCTCTGAGGCTCAGTTCAGCAACCCAAACTCCCACCGTTTGCACCTTACATCAAGAGAAGAGGAGGCACCGCAGCTGGCAGAGGCAACGCACTTTTCCACGCCAGGCACGGAAGTGTTTCAAAGCAGAGACTAAGCAAACTAAATATAACTAAAATGTCATCCTTACCCTTGCAGTGAAGTCCACAGCAGCACCCCGATTTAACAGCAATGTAGCTACATTGATATTTCCATAGTGAGCAGCTATGTGGAGCGGAGTGAACCCACTCTGGAAAAAGAACACAACAAAACCAGTAGATACTTTTTATAAATATATGTGTATATATTTATCTCCTTGGTACCCCAAAATTTGCATCACATCCCTGTCAAAAGCTAGTAAGCAGTCTACTGCAAGTCACCATTCCAATTACTAGTTTTTACTCACTGATACTTATTTATAGACCATCTGAGAGTCTAAATAAAATTATATCCTTGTGCAGGAAGGAAAAGAAATTAATGTAGTTATTCTAGAAGATCAGAACTAGGATAAAACTTTCAATTAATTCCACAGAAACACCAGCAAAACATTTGAGTATTAAAAGCAGTGATTTGTCTTTTATAAGATATTAATTTCTAACTCGAAATACCTATTTGTTATCTGTATTATGTCAGTTTTGCAACTTAAATCTCTTAGAGATTCTTTGCAGGAGTTCAGATACAAGTCACTTGATATACTTGCTAACTGAATTTTATAAATTCAAAGTAGATGCAAATGAAAACAACATCAAAGACCATTTTAAATGATTAATATGGATTTTTTCCAAGGGTTAGTACCATAAAGATCAGTCCCCCACTGTGGGCAATCACACTGGGTTATGTTCAGACACCGCAAGTTGTCAGCCTAATTAGAAGATGCCTTAGTGATAACATCACTTCAGCAACTTATTTTCATATTTAAGTAGTTTTATTTCCTTCTAAAATAATGCTAAAACATGCAGCAATTCCATCAGTCCTGCAAAGTACGATACCTCATGGGAACTAGATGCATTTCTAAATTGTTAGCAAGCCATGCTAGCTGCCACCGCCTTGCTTTGGGAGTTTTGCAGATTTAAAACCACTCTCAGATCATTCTGTTTGCTGACACCATCAACATAAGTGTCATGCAGAAGCCTAGAAGATCAGTCCTGGATGCACACAACATGACAGGGTTGTCTGCAGCTCTTGACACATCTGATAAACATCCACAGCATGAGAATCCCTGAAACCTCCGTCTTATGTAATGCAATGCTTTTAGGATGGCAATTAGTGCCAAAGAATGCTTACTCTTACTTTTAACCCCTAGTTTCAGCTGCAGAAAGCCCTGGTATCTAAACTACAGTCTTCTCTAGCACATGCTACTTCATTTACTCTAAAGCAGGTATCTATCCTATAAAAGGCAATGCAGAAAGGAGGAAGAAGAAATGATGCAGCAGCACTAAGTCATGAAGGAGTGATGATGCATATATATATTTATATATACCTCTGTTGTTCTATTCACCATCATCTAGGTTAACACATTTGGAAGCAAAGAGGGGGGAAAAAATGAACGGTTAGTTCACCACTGGTGATATGGATGCAGAAAGCTTCATGACTGCTACGTGGCATGGCAGCGCTGAGACAGCACACGCGGCGCCGAGGGGAAGCTCGACTGAATGGAAGCTGAATGATCGTGGCTCTTACACGTCAATTGTTACATGTTTATCAGAGTTCTGAAAGCTCCGAGGTCACGAACAACTGAGCAGTGACTTTATTATTTGATGCTTATGGCACACTACTGCAGTAGTGGCTTTCATTCCCAAGAGGATAAATTTAATAGCATCTTGGTCATTATTTTCCATTTGCAAGGTTTCTACAAGAGAAGTTAGCTTTGATTTAAAAAAGGGGATAGGGAGAAAGAGGCAAAGGAAGAAACAAACAGAACTTATTTTTAATCACACACTGTAGGAGAAATTACATGTAACTTCATAGCAAAATACTGCATTGGATGTAAGAAGTGGTCAGCACCTAAGGCAGCCTCGAACCTTATTTCTTTTTAGCTCTGACCTTTGACTCCACGTCAGCGTTGTGGTCGTTCTGCAGGAGCAGAGCTGCCGCCTTCGTGTCGTCCTTGCGAGCAGCGATGTGAAGAGCAGGAAGACGGACTTTTCCCTTCGTATCATTTTCAAGCAACAGCGAAACCACCTGGTCGTGCCCTTGCTGCAAAGCCACCGCCAAGGGCGTGAAACCATCCTGCAACACAGAACGAACAGGGCCTCTCAGCAGATACTCCAAGATTGCTTGAGGTGGGAAGGGGAAGGAAGAGTGACAGCACTAGTGATGCTGCTAGCTCCAATTCACAGCCTATAATGGCGCAAATTAAAAGTACCTTTCAACAACACTAATACTGGAGTAAAGTGTTGACAAATTAGGCTTCAAATGCTTAACTCATCTAACTGACACTCCAAACAAACATAAAAGCTTGGAACACAAACAAAATGGAATGACACTTGGAAAAAAAAGCAAGATTACTCACTGATTAACATTTGCATATATATGTACTCACAGAATAAAGCATGCAAGCATATAGAGATGTAAAAAGCTGAAAAGATGTTAAAATACAAATGACAGAGATGCCTCCATAGCCAATTACTGTCCTTCCCCTCACAGCTAGAAGCAATCATCTATGCTTTTCAGGGGAAAAGAAAAGCACAGTTTCATGCCTCATCCCCATTCTCTTCTTTTTTTAAAATATGTGGATTAAAAGCCTAATAAAATTTACGAAGTAACTTCAAATTCCCCCAATATACCAATTTTCCTACTACAATTATAAAGGGAGAATTTCCATTGATGAAAATTAACACAGAAAAATTAATAGACGATCCTCTAATTATCTATACTAAGACTTGCATAGTTGCAACCAAAGAAATGCAGAATAAGAGACCTGAAAAGCAGAAGATAATGGTTAACAGATTTTAAAGTGGACTCAAAAGCACAGTCTAAGATGCTTTTATAAAACTAAATTTTAATAGATTTTTACAGAACTGAAGAATGCAATAGGTAGATGCTGGTAGGATTTTCCACCTCCAGCTGCCCAAAACGCGGCCTTCCCTTCCCCGGCGTGCACGGAGTGGGCGTTGAGGCCGGCGCGGCGGGAACGCATTTCCCCGAGGCCAGCACGCTCGTACGGCACTAGTTCTATAGGAGCAGCCTCACCTTAAAGCACAGAGCAAGCAACCCCCAGCCCGGAAAAACAGCCAAGCTAAAATCAATTTGAAGAAAAACTGACTATTTTTCCCCCATTAAAAAAGCTCTGTTAAAGGGCTTTATTATCAAATATTTAGCCCTACAGTCATAGGTTAGTAACAAAGGCTTCTACACTTACAGTGAGAAAGATAAGTTAGATTGTTCTTAAAAATCTAACCAGTAGAAAATAAAAAAGTACCCACAAATATTTACCGCAACCAAGTAAGGTAAGAGTGACTACATTATCCTGGGGCCTGGTATCTTCACAGGAATTTGCCATGGATAAAATTAGATTGCAGCTTATCACCAGCCTGAGCTGGAGAAACGTGCAGGCTGAGCTGCCGCCCCCGACTTCAGAGAAAAGCAAAAAGGAAAAGCACAGGGCAGCCAAGCCCAACTTTACGTACCACTAGTTCCAGAAAATGATACAGCAAACTAACATTTTCAAAAGTCATATCTGGTTGTAGGACTCTGGGGAGTCCCATGACTTTCTGGTTTCCAAGTTTTTACAAAGAAACAGAAATGAGCATTCTGGAAAACACAGTTTTCAATTAATTTTCCAGATTTAAAATATTTTGCTTTGGTATTTCTTGATTTCATATATTTGTGCATTTCCAGAACTTCTGAGGCATACCTCCAGTTATTATTATTATTAGTGATTTTCAAAATATAATTTTGATTGTGTTTTTTTTATAGCACTGACTTCAGAAGGAACTAATAAAAATTCCATACACACGTTATTATCCAGTGATACTATAACACATATTGATGAAATAAGTTAATTTTATATTTCATATTTTGCATTTCACATGTCGCAAGTAGGACTTTCCGAACCAAGGGTTATTTCCTTCATGGATTCAGCTCAGACGCATTAGTCAGAATTTAATCAAAGTTTACAGAAAGCAATTACTGAACTACATTCTTAGCCAAATCTTGAAATAAAGATAACTAAAAGAAATCAGATCGAAAACTTATCTCAATACAATATATTTAATAAAATTAAAATGCCTGCTATTCTTATAATCTTTCCAAATGTTTCCCCTTTTCCTTCCAAGTTGCCTTATTTAGGTCAGGCTTACTTCTTAGTGTCAAGAAATAAAAGTGCTCTTCTAGAAAGATTCGAGGAGGGACCCTGTATCCTTCTGTCTGCCTGCAAATCTCACTGCAAGACCGGATGGGAGAGCTGGGTACAACAGTGCGGGTATCAACGTGACAACAAATGCAGCTCGGAAAATGTTCCAAGCACGAAGTAAGCCTGGGATTTCCCTGGATATCCCAGAGCTGCCTCCGAAGAAGATAAACAGCTTCTCTTGCTTTATGGTTGTCCTCAGCATTACTCTGCTCAATAGTTCTAATGAAACTACAGAGAACTTTTATATCTTGCATGCAGCTGCCTGCTGAAGCACTTAATCATAACTGGGAGTCTTTCACATTAAGAATACATCTATTTTTAGAACAGCTTTTAGTTAAAGCTCTTTTTAGAGGTGGCAAGAGATGGTTAAAATGTCTGAAAGCTGGTAACTCAGTATTCATTAGCACACTCCACAGAGAGAATTTTTATTGGTTTCAAATTCTCTATTTAAAAGACTCGTTTGATAAAAGCTGTCAAGGATAACTGCTCAAGCAGATTTTACTTTGTTCATACAGTGCAAAATTTGATTTTTTACCTCTGTAGCAAGGCTTTGACTGGCACCATTATCAAGAAGAAATTTAACAACTTCCAGGTGGTTTTCTTGGGCTGCCATATATAACGGAGTGAAACCATTCTGAAATAGGAACACAAAAGTGTTAATATTCCACAAACATTTACATATACACACATATACATGTAGATATACAAACTATATACGTATACATTTATAAATCCCAGATATCTACAGAAGTCTGGTAGATTAGGAGGAAACAAACTGCCTGTTCATACGTCAATTAATCACAACATCTCCCCTGATTTACATGAAAAACAGAAGTGTTGAGGCACTGTAATATTGTTTTAGAAAGATGTCACAGAATCTTCCAGATGATTAGGTACAAATCCCCTGGCCAAGTAGGAATTCAAATGTGAACCCACATTAAAAAAAGCAACTGGTAAAGAGGAATTATGATGCCTTATAAATCAGCTGCAGCAACAGATATGTAAAATTGGACAGGTAAATATAACACAAGTCTCTAATGAAAGCAAGGGCAACATCTCTTTGAAACATGTGTTGATTTTTTCTCATCTCTATTATTTTAACAGCTTTGACTTCTCTCTCGCTTTTCCTCTGCTACTGCTGCTTTCTGTGTCCTCAATACGGAGCCCAGCTGCGGTCAGTGCTGCATCACAGGCACCAGGAGATGTCAGGATCACGCATTCTCAGTGGCTTGGAAGACGTTTATCTGTGTGTCCGACCACACCAACGCAGTTCTCAAATTATCCTCGAGTGAGGGATTTCAGTCAGTGCTCTGCAAGTATCAGGCTGCAGAGCTTAACTCACTCCCCAGCAAGCGCGCTCCTTCTGCAGCCCATGCCTTGTCTTTGCCTTACCTGCACACAGCTCTCCATCTTTCAGTGACTGATTCTCCTTTTCCTTTGGGCATTAACATTAAAGAGATGCACTTTTTTTCCCTATTGATCTATGCAATTTGGAAAATTATAGCCCTGATGAAGTCATTCAAAAATTCAAAAAATGGCAAAAGCAGTCACAAATCCATCCTGGGTTCAAGATACCCTTAAAGGTACTTCTAAAATTAATGGATTTGTACTGGGAGTTACAATGCATGTCCCTCAGTGCAAGAGAATCATTAAGTAGTGAACAAACTTTATATTACAAATTAAACATCCATATCCTACTGACAGGATAGCGCGGTGATAGTGAAACAACCAAGGCAGCAGCAGCAGTAGGATCAGCGACCTGTGCAGTGGGTCGAGGAAGAGGCTCGAGCCAGACAGGGCTCTGGGGCTATGGGATCGGAGCTGCGCTGTGATCTAGAATGCTACAACAGTAGTGCTGCCCGCTGAGGTACCTAGACACATGTGCTGGGTCCGATGGTGCTGCTGCAGCACAGCCACCCGACACCCGTGGTGCTGCCAGGTCCCCCCCTGCTTCCAGCCCCGCCACAGCCGCAGATTATCGTGAGCACAGGGCAGCCCACCCTTCAGCGCTGCCATCCGGCCAAAATCAGAGTAAAGATCTGTCTACTCTTAAACCTGGTAAAGATTCTATCTCTTGTTTAGCGGAGGCTCAAACCATTCCTTATAGCTGGGCTTTTCGTTTACAATGGACCAAAAGTCTCTTTGAGAGGCTTCTCCTGACTGCCTCCTCCTCAGTGGTCCTAGGAACCTGTTCTGGCTGCAAAGCTGCCTGAGCCCGCCAGAGACAGCCCAGCTCCCCACTGGCCTCTTCCTATTCAAACACTGCAGATTTCCTGTCGTCCAGCTGAGGCAGAGAGAGGCTGAGTGTGTGTGACATGAATAGCATGGAGCTGAAGAAACTCGGAAAGCCCATTTCAGCAGTGCCGGAGAAAGCACTTCTCCCTGACACCAAGGCTCTTCAAGAACGGAGGAAGCAGTCTGAAAGTCTTAGAGGCATCAAGACAGAAGGCTGGTGATATTCCTGTGGCTGTGATAAACAAAGACAGCCCCTGCGCTTGCCCCACCAACCCATCGAGAGACTCCATTTTAGCACCCTGCATGCAAGCCTCAAAGAGTCACGGCAATTATGAAGTAAATGTAGTCAAAAAATTGAGGTAATAGTTAAACATAGCAGGTAAAACAGAAGAAGCAGTTAATCTGGCTTAAATAAAGGACAAGTACAGGAAGTGTTCCCACATGCCTGGATTTGGTCAAGTGAGTATCAGCAACGTCAGGGTTGCAAACACTGTCAAGGCAACATTTCTGCAGGAGGACAGAAGATACAGGAGCAGGAGGAGACAGTGACTACACATTTGCATCAAGGGCAAGTCAATAATATTTTGGATTGTGCAGAGATGAAGGGAAACCAAAGTCCAAGCCCCACAGCAGGGAATTATGGCTGAGTTATACCAACCATGGTAAAAATAGCTCAGACTTATGACTTCAAGAGTAACGTGGCAGTGTGACGTGGCTCACATTGGACATGGCCACAGAGGAGGACGCAGCTGATGCGGGCTCAAGCACACAGACCTCATGGACAGCCGGGAAACAGGAGGTCAGAAGGATGAGGTTGCTCTCAAGGCAGTGGGGCGAACTGGGCGCATGGTCCAAGAGGAGCTCTGGGGCTGACACGGCATGGAGCAGCTTGAGGCCACGTGTTTGCAAGGCCTGCACAAAATCTGCAAGCTCTGCTGCTGTTCCAGTATTTTGGTAAGTCGGTCTCCATTTAGAAAAGCAGGGCAACAAGCAGGGAGCAACCACGGCAGTACCACCAGAGCCAAAGCCGAGAGTTAGCAATGTGTTAATGCACTCCTCAGAACCAAGGCCCGACAGCTCCGCCTAAACTCTGCTTAATGAAAAGCAGAAGAACCCAGCAAGTGCTTGCTGAAACACCTGATACGTCGCATTACAGATTATTATTTCAGTGAACAGCAGAATCCGGCTTCTCCCTATCATAGCATGGCACAATCAATACCTATATACTAACTCAGTTGGAAACTAAGCTTCACTTTATAAAATCTTACGCATTCATATTTAAAGACAAAAATTCACAGAACCAAGTACTATCAGAACCTGGAGGCAGAGCAGAACCCTTTTTCTTATGTTAAACTTATTATAGGGTATTCACTTCTACCTTCACACTTTGCTCTTTCTTCTCAGAAAGGAAGAAAGAAAGAAAGATAAAGGAAACCACTAAAGGACCATCAGCCTAATGAAAACATTTTGTCTTCCATGATAATAAACAGCCCTGAGAATAGGCACAAAATTCAGACTCAGTAAAAATTCTTTTCTTTCAAAGACACAAGTATTTGGTTAAAGAAGGCCTCATGTTCCTAGAACTGGCTTGTTCAGCAGGGTATACCTACTGCTCTCAAGGAAGAGGGGAAAAAGACAAAACACACGTTCAGAAATGAAAACCAAGCAAAAAAAAAATCTTTGGGTGGTCTGTGTGGACCTGCCAGATTCACAGAATGTTTTTCTAAGCTGCAGGAGGCTCTGAGAGATGATCTGCCCCACAGGTGAAGCTAGTCTAGAGGCAGTTGGGGAACAGGGAGCTTGGGGGCTGTGCCAAGGGCCCCAAGTCCCACACGGTGAGTGTCTCCCAGCTACTGCTGGGGAACAGTCAATATACCAGTTTCAAAGGAAAGATTTCAGAAACATCTAAAAAACCAAAAAAAAAAAAAAAAAAAAAAAGGCAAACAACACAAAACCAAAAAAACCCCAAAACTTCTATTCTCGTTAGTTAGCAGAATTAGGGTAACATGTAGCAAAACCTTAGGGTGTTTGGACAATGCAGTTATATAAGCTGTTTACAACTGCAGATTATTTTTAGTTTCAGGGCTGAATCCATGACTTAAACACAGTCAGAAAAGAACCTTTTATAGCTGTCTTGCTTTCTTCAACAAGAAAATCATGGGAAATGTTTCTGCTTTCTTTTACTTTCTAACATTTGTACAAGATTTTACTTAAAACTGCTTTTTCATTGTTGCTGTGTTCTTTAAGTTCAAATTCTGTGATGCCTTCAACTAAAGATTGCTGCAACTAGCTAGTATAAACTAGTAAACAAGTGGAACTGATTAGCCTATCTTCTTTATCCAGTTGAAGGAAATATAAAATGAAACATGAAATATAAATCATAAATAACTAATACTGTTGAAATAGATTCAATTAAATATTTTGTTCATATTATTTGATAGAGGGTCAAAAAACCCACAAGTTTCTTTAAAATGTATATTTAAAAAATTCCCTTTTTAATAAGCACTGTCTATCACAGCCAGCTTTTCATGCCACAGAAGAATGGCAATACTGGGCCAGATGAGAAGACCATCTGCTAACCCAATCCCCAGTAGATGAGGGGTGAGTGGAGGAGCAAGGCAGGCAAGCAGGGCACTTCCCATGGCATTTCTGCGGAGCTGCCAGCAATCCCGTCTTATGGATTTTTCTGAGACAGAGTTTCTCTCTGCTTCATTTGGCTTTTTTGAATTTAATAGCAACACTGCTTTGCCTTGTATTTCAAATCTTCTGTAATTGGCCTAAATATTCATTCAAGGGTTTTGACCAAACTTAAAAGCTCTACACATTCCTGTAATGCCTCCTATATGGAGAGGGGGAGAACTCCATTTAGCCTGAAACACAGAATCACTTTTGACTTACAAGGCGGGAATGAGCTCATCACTAGACTCACTAAAATGCTTGGATCACTAATAAAATGGAATCCGTGTGTTTAATCTTTGTCCTTGTACCTGTCCCTGTCCTCCATTACCTACATGTGTGGAGCAGCCAAAAAGAAATGGGTTTTGACTTTAGCAGGATCACATTCATCTTACTGATTCTATCCAACTCGACTTTCCAGAGCCAGCAATAACACAATAAGATCTTCCACACTCACTATTAACAATATAGCTTACAAAAGGAGAAAGATTTTAGTATGTCAGGAGTAATTTTGATAGTCCCAAAGTGAAACGAGAAATGCTACTTTACCTGAGACTGTGCATTGACATTGGCCCGATTTGTAACCAACACTTTGACTACTTCTGCTTGCCCAGCGAGGGATGCTATGTGCAATGCTGTGTTTCCTTTCTGAAACAAGAGATGGTGGTATGTGAAAAGATTACCAAACTTAAATACCTCACAATACTGTCAAAACCACGGTCCACTTTAAAATATAGTATTTCTTGGCATGAAATACTTCCAGTGGGTAGTAATTCTGAAAGACGTGGACAGAAAACGTGACAGGAATCTACAATTTGTTGAATAACTCTCATCACTAGTAGCCTGTGACATTTGCTATAATCTAAAAGGTTCCTCGTAAACAATTCCTGAGGCCACAGCAAGAGCAGAGAACACCCAGTCCCTGCTGCAATCAGTTGGCCGACACCTTGTCGGGGCCGGAGGGGATGGATGAGGAGGAGAGAACAGTGGGACGGGCCCGGCTGACCTTTGTCGCCGCGTCCACATTGGCACCTCGCTGGATCAGTTCTGAGACGACTTCCACGTGCCCCTCTTTGGAAGCGAGATGGAGAGCGTTCAACCCATTCTGATTAAAAAAAAAAAAAAAAAAAAAAGGAAGTGTCATGGAAAAGAACGGCACAGGTTTTCCAGTGTAGCAGACAACACATCACAAATAGTCACAATCCAATGAGATGACTTCTTTCAAAAAATATTCTTAAATCCTCTTCAGAACTACTGAATTATACTGGAAAAAATATTAATTAAATCAGGATATAGCAGCTGGAGCATCTTAAGCTCGATATGTTATATAAATAGAATAGAAATATAATATAAATAATACTAGAATAGAAATATAATAGAAAGATAATACTAAATAACACAATGTTCTCCAAGTAAAAGTGGAATGATGTCGTGGTAAGTGATAAAATACAAGGTTTAAGTGGCAAAGATATGTAAACTAGGCTTAATAAAATATAAAGACTTAGCATACAGTAAATATATAGACAGATTTGAAAAAGAGAGAAGCGTTTACACAATAAATTTGATCAAAATATTATTTAACCTGATTGCAGATGTTGATGTCCACTCCACTTTTTAAGTAGTCAAGAGCCTTTTCCAAGTTGCCAGCTCGAGCAGCTCTCAAGTAACTTGCATTTGTGTCAGACTAGAAGAAAAACAAGAAAAATCCCATCAGAAACGAAAGCACTGTACAGAAACACATTCCTTTGGCAAAGAAGTTACTAATGATACCACATATTGTACAGGTGCTTTCCTAGATGCGAAAGGTCCCGAACTGCCACATCAGATGCGGTGACGTAGGCCCCGGCGAGGGCCCGTGCAGCTCCCCGTGGTACCAAGAGGGCTGCCTGCCTGACGAGGCAGCACACGATGCGACTTGAGCCCTAGGTGTGAATTCTGCCGCCCTGTCTGCCGCGCAGGGCGAGTAGCCAGGGAAACATCTGGCATCCGGCGCGTGAGACGAGGCCGCGGCGCGGTGGCGCAGGGACGGGCTCCGTGGAAACGCTCCGCTCTTTCCGAAGCGCCGCCTCGTCTCCAACGGCCGGGCTCAATGCACCAGACGAGTAGTGGAAAATCCCACATGGCAGATGTTAAAAACCAAAATATACAGAGCTGAAAGAGCGGGCTACCTACATTAACAACATGGCTCTGGGGAGCTGAGGCACTGAGCGGCCAAATGACTCGATGATGTTTAATTCCCTCCACTCTCCCTCAATTTATGGTCCATTTTACTTACGGTATGTGTCTACGTTTCGTCAAAGAATCAAAAATCCCTAGAAACAGTGCCACTGCCTTTACCGCCTTTTTTTTTCAGACCTCGCTTTAATGATCACAAGCGATTAAAGACGGCAAACGTGCTGTGTGATGACTGTAACTTGAACGTAAGGATGGTGGAAAGGCCTGTTAAGCATGAAAGAGATCATGAAAGTAATTCCCATGCCCGGAGGGTTTAACAACGGGTTATGCAAATACCCACCAGGCATGGTTAGACAGCGCTGATGCTGCCCGGGGCAAGCGGAACGAGCAGGGTTCGCTTGCAGGAGGGACACATCATCCAGCCCTCGTTCTCACGTGCTCCCGGGCTGCCGCCGACACGGCAGTCACCACAGGCTGCTGTCTCCTCCTCCACACTGCCATAACAAAAATGGCCCTGGGTTTTCTAGGTATCATTTCATCACAGGGTTAAATCGCTACTATTTTGAGTGTTTTAGCATTCAAAACTGCTTTAGCATTCAAAAAAAAGCACAGCAAAATGGTGTGCTTTTTACCACTCATCTACCACTGGCCGCGCAGCAGCCTCTGCTCTCCCTGCCTCTCAGACACGCGAGGGCTCACGAGCTCTTTCTGTCCCACACAGTGACCTGAACACCTTCCTCTGAAGGCCATTCCCCCAGGACAGAACAGGGGGCCTTCATACAAATCTCGCAACAGCCAAGCACAGGGGTCAGACAACTCCTTTCCAAACTAAAACCAACACGCACACACGCAGTTTTGATGAGGACGCCCACGTCGCTTGGTGCCTTGCCACCAGAGCCGAGCAGGACACGGCCCCAGAGCAAGCGCCTGAGGACGACGGAGCATCTTTGCATCCAGAATCCCAGGCAGCAATCACTTCCCATGCGAATAAGGAGTGAAAAATCAGAAGATAAAATTCCTTTCAAGTCTGCGTTTCCCCACGGTGCTCTCCTACGTGCTGTGTTTTGCCCCCCGAGTGCCATACCGCTGTAGGGCAGTTTTAACTCCGTCTCCACCGCAAATCTGAGGCCTGTCGAGGCTGTACCTGCTGGTACCTGTAGTCAGGAGGGACACACTTCACAGGTCACAGTGCTTTCCTGTAACATACCCCATCGCTGTTTCAGCGAAACGTAGCGAGTCCCCCCAGACGGAGCCACCTCCAGAGCGCGCTTCGAAAGACAACAGGCTGCAGTTGCTCCAACGGAGCAATGCCTACTGCAGCCCAACAGAAATCCTTCTGCTCGTCTTTTTTTTCCGATAAGAAAAGTGTTTTTACACAAAGTCTACGTCTAATTATACCTTAAATGCAATGTTTTCATTTTGCATTAGGGCAATAAAACCACATCCTACCATTTCCTGAACTATTTGACTCTGCCCAGCAAAAGGGCACTACTGCATCCGACATGCAGCACGCCGTGGCCGTGCATACCATTGCATGCACAAAACCCTTTAAAAAAATTCATTCTAAATAATTTCGTATTTCTACAGTTCTATTGTAAGCCTAAATTCGATATATATAATTTTTAAATACCAAAATGGAGTGGGAAAATGTAACTTCTGATCCACGTCATAGTGTTTAAGACAGCCTGTTGGCATCCACAGGATAACCTGCAGTTGTCTGTGCCGTATGGAGGGATACGGCTTCTAGGAGCTGGGGCTCGAACCACTGACGGATTTAAAAGATCAAACAAGCATGACAATAACATTAACTATTTATCTGCATTGCCATCATGCTTACGAGCCCGAGTCAAAGGCAGATCAAGGCACTGTTCTGTTAAAGTCATTAAAAGACACACTGGGGAAAAAATAGACTTTAGATAGAAATTCCCAGTAGAGCTCGCAGCACACGCGTGCAGGTGACTGCTCCCACAGCAGGTATCTGTTCTTAACATACACATTTCTACACTAGCGGGCATCTGAAAGCTAACTGAAAGCCATGCCCAAAAGACAGCATGTTCAAAGGACATTTCCCTAATAGAGTAGGTTGTTTTGTTGTGTTTTGTTTTTAGAAAAAGCCACTTCAAGCTTTATCATCTCAACCTCAATACTCCCGAGAGGCATTCTGCATGCAAGGAACCTCTGCGGATCTGGTTTGTTTTTGTATTTTTTCAAAGATGGAAATTGGCTTTTGATTTTCCACTGCCTTGACAAATATCAAGAGAACAACAGGCTGGGGACACACATCAAAACGCCCTCCATCTTAGATGCTACTGCAGCCCGTGTTGCTGTGGGCTTGCCCCGGACCCTGCTGTCAGGCTGCGGCCCCTTCGCCGCGCGCACATTCCCTGGGGATGCTACCTTGTGAACCTCCATAATCACAGGCCAGTCACAAAGAAAACTCTTACCAGGGTTTGTTTTAATTCTGGGAGAGACAGACCTCAGCTCCTGTGCACAGGGTTTAGCTCTGGAAAGGCTATTCAGACAATATTGCATAAACATGGGATTTATGAGAGTATTGGCACTGATGTATGCATATAACAAGCTTTGCCTTCACAGATGGCAAGACTTTTTGTTGTTTTATTCCACTGCATTTCCTGAAAAGGAGACTATTGATAATTTTAAGAAATGTATAAATGCAGAGGACTGGCTAATGCATACATTTTCTATTTTTTTTTTTTTATTCCTCTTCTGTATAGTCTGCTACAAGACTAAACTTGGATGCAAAGCGTGCTGAGCAGGTCTCCAGCGCAGGCTGCCCGCAGCCCTCTCCAGGTTATCCAGCCTGGTGCTCATTTTAGCAGCCCCCAGCCCAGGGTACCCGGCGCGGGCTCCTCTAGGCCCTGGGGACGGCACGGCCCGCGATGCGCAGGGTAAGCCCGCACATCATGAGGAGAAGCCACGCCAGCTCAAATGTGTTTTTTATAAGAACGACTAACCTCTAAGTCTCTTGCATATTACCTTAAGCTTCCATTTTAAAAACAGGAAAAAGCGGATGCTGACTCACACCAGCAAATGCATATTCAGGACCTTTTCCTCCAACTGCTCCAAGTCAACTACGAGACTATTTAGTATGAGTAAAGGCAGAAAAATATTAGCAAATGTTGCAGTGTCTGTCAGCTCAAGCGCTAGCCTGGCTCTCCCATGGGACTAGAGAGGAGCCTTCCAGAAAACTGAGAACATATTTATCATTTACTGAGCCCTCAAAGTGCAAAGCCATTATCTGCCACGTGCGCAGGCGCCCTCCCGTACTGACACTATGCTCATTATACTCCTCTCCCTTCCTTTGTGTTCTGCTTACAGTGGTTGCTTTTTCAGTTAAAAATCCAGTCTTTTTTCACGGCGAGAGCGGGGTTTTGTTTTTCGCTCCATCTTTAACAGTAGCTGTTGTGAAGGGAAACCCCCAGCAGGTTCCCATTGTGCCGGAGCAGGGCGCGTCCTGGCTTGAGTCCCAGTGGCGAGATGCTAACCGTGCCGAACGCGTGCGGGGCGGGGAGGCACTGACCTCGTTCCGAGGGATGAGCTTGGGTTACTTCCATCTGGAAACGTGTTTAACAGAGCTAGTTTTGCGGCAGCATGAGAGGACCTCAGAAAACGAATGATAACATTTTTGCTTGTTTGGGTAAGGAGAGAAATGCTGCAAGTGATAGCGTTTTCCTCATCAGTGGGGCCAGGTCTGCGGGTGGTAAGTACTACACCTGAAACTGGGGTCCTCGGCATTGCTTAGATTTTGTTCCTGGGCTAATTATGAATCTTCCTCCAAACAACTGTTACCCTTGTTTGCTAAAAGATGGAACTTTATTTCAGTTAAGCTGTACAGGCCAGTTAATGGTGATGTCTAAACCATGTGAAATAAACAATCTTTCTGGGGAAATCCTCCATCCTCACTCTCCAAGCGGCTGATTCCTTGGTGTCCTCTTTGCTACCTTGTGACTACACCTATATGACAGAATTTCACTTGTATCTTTTTAATTAGTCAGCGGGCAGCTCCCGCTAAATGGGAAGATGATCTTTGTGCAAATGGCTGTGCCTGTCCTCATGCTTCACATACCGGGCTTCCCGTGTGTTGTTTCTGGTAAGAATGTGACAGCCTGGGGCCAACTGCTCTCTGCTGTTAATTATCCTGCAGAGAAATGCTTTGGAGATCACAACTGTAAACACAACCACAGGGCAACCAGGAGAGCTCCATTCCTGCCGTCTGACAACTCGAAGGATAAATCCTAGAGAAGCCAGCTGTTTTGGACGTGACTGCAGCATGAGAACAGATTGAATTATTGGTCCCCAAATCTGCCCTCCACCCCAGTCTTTCTAACTGTTTGTCCTATTATGCAACTTAGTCACCATCTTTCTTTGACCATAGTCTTGTACTGTACATGATAAAGCAGTCAACTCCCTCTTCTTGCTCGCACCCATGAAGATTAAAACCCGGCTGCATATTAGAGCATATTGTGCACTAACACTGCATGTTAATGCAACAATTGCCCCTGAAGCTGTAAGGAACTGGACCTGCAAGAGCAGAGGCTCGAGCCCTGGCAGTAGTCAACCTGAGTGTGCAATCACACAGGTAATCAGTCTAACAGGAAGTCTAAAAGAGGCGTCTTAGATGCAGTTCCATCTTTCTAGAAATCCTACTAAAACAGCATCTTAACCAAAGCAGGAAAACATCCAAGCAGATAAGGAAATCTCTTTCCTTTTTGGACCACCTGAGCAGGAAGGTGTCTGACGTGCAGATTTGGTATATATCATTCTCAATACGGCTTGCAACTCTCCTACCTGTTAGAGAGTATTCCTATTTAGTATTCCTTTAACAGCATTCGGAGGCCTATAGTGAGTTGTCTGCCTGTTATAACACACAGGACTCTGCTCAGAAGCCATAAGGCAGTTCGCCTGACCTTGCAAAAGCAGAGAGACTATGAGAGCCAGCCCTGTGTCTCTTTAAATACCCGAATGAGCGATTCCTGAGAGAAGTCAAAGACAGGAGGGAAGCGAAAAGCCGTTGTTGGGCTTTTGCTTCTCTAGAAAGGATATGTGATTTCCAAGGTACAAAACAGAATTAGACACCCAGTTCTAAGTGAGGGACTTCTCCCTAGCATCTACGTGTTATGGGATATTATACTCCATGTGTTACACATTGAAAGTTCCCCTCAAGACACTAAAGCACATTAGCAACAAACGCAGAATGGATTACCTACAGTCTGATAAAACTAACACCTGCCAGTGCAATAATACATAATCAAACTGGCTTCAAACCAGTCTCACAGGGCAGGTGATGACGAGGGTCTTCTCATCTTGGGATAAGCTTTGCAGTTTGCACAGATGAGCTTTTGAAATCCATGTTTGATGCACCAGCTTCACCTACAGACGTTACAGAAGCATTTACTAATAGGAATGTGTTAAATTAATAAGTCCAAGAGCAAGAGCCTTATTTTCCAGGACTACAAATCAGTGTGTATCTACTCAACATTTACTGCCCAGTTTTCTGAGCATTTATGAACAGTAAACAGGGAAAAATGTTCTCTTTTAATGGGGAAATACAGTTCCTTTAGTAATAAAGGCCTATATGTCAAATTCATAGGCTATTAGGGTGCCCCATGTGAAAAGACATATTTGAATAACATGGTAAATTTGGACACACTTCGTTCCAGACCATAACACCTGTGATATGGAGCCAGATTACTTGGGGAGCACAGCGTGAGTAATCAGCAATAGCAGCAGAGCCCTTACAACCAACTCATATTTATACTCTGTGGAAAGGATCCGATATGCTTGAGGGCAGCAGATCTGAGCATCTCCATTTGCAGAGGCAGATGCCCCATTCTGACAGCCCAACTTGGGGAAGTTCATTTTCAACTCTGGGAAGAAACTCCTGAGCCTGTAATGACTCATCTCTCACTCTCTGAAGTCTTCCCATCAGACCCTCACAAGTAGAAAATAATTCACTGGCTTTCGTAACTGCAGCCACAGTAGCAGAGAGCTAGAGAAGGACTGGATGTGCTTAGAGGGTTTCTTCTTAAGTTTATGCACACCTGAAGTTAATAACTCTCTAATGTGTCAAGCCAGATGAGATGCTATTGATCTATTCCTGCTATTTTTTTCTCTAAGAAAGAGACTTCCAATAAGCATGGAGATAAATTCAGTGCACCTCAGGCTCTAATATAAAGCCCTTTCCATGTCAGAGTCCTATTCTTCAGATCACCGAAAGAAGACATGGATAATGTCATTTACTGCACTGCCTGCTCTCTGTTTGCATCTGATTTTAGACTTAACATCTAGAAAGATGCAAATATTCAAACCTCCTCAAAAGGTTTTTTAAATTGTACTTATTTGTCTACAATTTCAAATACATAATCTCTGAAATTAATCAGTTCGCATCAGTAGTATGCACCTAAATCGGATAATATTGCTGATTTTAGAAAGATTTTATATACTCAAAATTAGCTCTTTGAAAAAAAAAATAAATACACTTCAATCAGATATAGTAAGGAAAAAAGTTAGTGGTAATAAAGTCAAACTAACTGCATGGCAGTGCGAGCATAATGCACACAAATAGTCCCTAAATATATTATAGTAAACATGCTATATGAACTATAGACCAGCTCCACAACCTCCTATAGAACAAATGAACTATTAAGGACTTTGAGTACAGAGAAGTTAGATATGAAGTCAGATATGTAGTCAAAAGTTAATGGCTATGTTTCTGCCTTTCTATCCTACACCTGCTTCTGAACGTATCCATGTAATTCCTCAACACAAAATAAGTCTCCCTGAAAGTTTTAAGGAATTAAACTTAAAAGATCATTTGAGGATAACAGGCCAAGCCATTTCTGAGGTGGAAGCAATAAGCAACTTGCCAGAAACACTTCCAAGCTTGGTCCAGGGACATCTATGAGACCTACTGAGGAACAGCAGAAGGGATGATTCTGTGGCTGTGGTCCATGGCCATCCCTTCTCCTCCTGGAGCTGCATTTCCCTGCTGACCATATTCTGCCACATCTCGTTTCTCATTTGAGTCTGCAAGTGGAATATATACGACCCAGGAAATCCAGGTCCGTCCTATAATCTACCATTTTACTACAAACCACCAGACAAGGCACTCAGAACAGAACAGACATCATGCACTGACATTTGGCGCAGCTCGAAGCAGCGGCCGTGCGAAACAGCACGGAAACTTCTGCAAGGTCACTTGGTGCTGGTGTCGATAGGAAACATATCCAGTGTCACACATGGTTCACAGACAGAAAGTGCTTTGCTCCTCGCCTTACACGTGACAGCTTGGAGAATTACCCCAGACACCAGTAAGTAAATTGCTTTTACCAGCCTAAGCTGTTAAATGCAAAACTCAGTGGGCAAAAACTGCAAATCGATCAAGTACAGCCCAGCGATCGCTATCTGCAGTTTTAAACCGGCCTCGAGCACTGCAGCCAGACACTGCGCTCTGTTCAGGAGAAGCAAGAGTCCAACTCTCTCCCCTCGCAACGGGGCAACTGCTGCCGTTTTGCTCTGTATTGGCACAGCACCTGGCCCGCTGGCCTCTCGATTCAGGACCCATGCATGGACAGGACGGAAACGGGAGCAGTAGGTAGCAGAGAGAGCAGGTGGGATTACTGAGACAAACAGAGAGGGAAAGCAAATGCCACAGAGCTCATTTTCCTTCTTAAAGAGTAAGGCAAATATACAGATAGGCAAATATCCCACTCTCTGGAAAGGGATCGTGCCATCGTCACACTGGCTCCGTACAGTTACACGACTGAGCTCCTGCTTTTTGGCTTCAAAGCTTGGAGTCCCTGGAGAGTCTTGATGAGCTGAATGTCGGTGAAGCAACAAGAGGAAAGCCAGAACACCTGGCTTTCTCAGTGTGAACACCTTACCTCACCCAACCCCAACTTAACTGGTTATTTTTACCTGGAAAGGATCACATTCTTTCCTAGTGTCAGAAAGAAGTATGTTAGGGAAACACCTCATTGTTTTCTTGGAGCAAATAATGATGTTTCACTGATGAATTAACACTTTCCATAGTGGATTAAAAATTAAGTAAAATAAATAAGAGGCTTTAATACTGTAATAACCACAAATTTAGCAATAGTTTTCAGTTCAATCACTAAAGTGAGGATCAGTTGATTATAAACTTAACAAAAGAAGCTTCAGGCATCAGCACTGCATCTGCGCCCTCACCAGTGATTTCCCTGGCTGCTTCATGGCTGAAGCCATCACTACCATCAGCTAACGGTACCAATACACAGGGCTAACTGCCGGCACCGCTCTGAATGGCAAACCCACAGCGCACAGAGGCCGCGAGGCAGACCCTGCTCCTCACTGACCCCTCTGACGTACACGGCAGCCCCGAGGAGACGTGGGTACGTGTGGAGGAAGAGATAAGGAAGAAGAACCCAGGCCGCAGGGAGCGGCAGCCACACGTCTCCTCTCAGACCTCCAGCATCGTCTCCCAACTCCTCTTCTGCCTTCTCTTAGGGTTTAATCAAGCACCGTGAAATCTCCAACTCAAACAAGATCTTCTCCTGCGAGATATTTCTGCACACCAAACTCCCAGGACCAACGTTTTAGTTGTGTGGTGACGGGCGGGGATGAATTTACGAACAGGGGCAGAGAGAGCAGACATTGATGTGGATTCCCAGGGAGGGCCCGTCACCAGTGGGAAGAAACACCCACCGACCAACCCTGCCCATGGTTAGGAGTGCTCTGGGCAGTATCTTTTCAGCACACAAGACTCCTGCTAAGGCACAAACTAGCCAAAAACCTGCTGCACTCTTCCATCTGTACCAGCTCTGAGCCAAGGAAACGCCGCCTTCCATCTTCCCAGCCCTCAAGAGACGTCGCTCCTTTTATTTCTCTGAGGCTTCTACAGAGCTCGACACAAAAGAGGCCACCCCCCTTTTCAGGGACCTGCGTTTTAGCTCCCCAGGGAAGCAGCATGGGGAACTCGTGCACGTGCTTAACCGCGAGGAACAGCCACGGCCGCGGAGGCTGCGAGGTGCGGACAGGTCTGCTCCTCTCGGCAGCTGCCCCAGCCCAGCAGCCGCAGCAGGCTCCTTTTCCAGGCTTCAAACACCTCGGTTAGCTTGCTCCTTGATAAACACACCTTGCAAGTATAATTCCAGTGATTTTTTTCCACAATGTATAAGATTCACTGAAATATTTCACTTCAGAAAACTGTGCCGTGTATATTAAGGTTATGCAAGGCCCTGATCACAGAACGGAGCATCACGAAACGTTCAATTTCTGCCAGGGTCTCCAGCGCTCACCCTGAGCACAGCGAGGCCAAGGAGCGCCGCCGCGCGCACCTGGCCGCCGCCGCAGCCTCCGCCGTGACCCGAACGTCACCACGCACAACACGCCAACGCCGCCGCAGCGCCCCCGCCCTACAGCCGGCTCCGTCCCGCACTAAGACTTAAAGCACTAATACAAGAAGTCAGATAGTCACGTCACTCGCATTTCAGAGTCTAAAGGCTTACTTGTTCTGGAAAGCATTCGCCCTCTTCCACTGCCATTTTCTGTGGCCAAATCTGAAACCTGGTGACTCAGTTAGTTAACACTTTGGACACTGCGCCATTGCTAAGAATAGCAGCCTCCGGAAGTGCCGGTGGGTTTTTCCCCTAAAGAACGAAGCACAGGCACTCGTTAGACTTCCCCCGGCTGTTTAAATGGCAGAGGACAGGCGATTGTAAGACTGTTAAGTTAGTAACAGAGCGTGTCCCAGGGTTCCCGGCTGGCTTACCGTATTTGCAGCCTCCAATCATTCCCGGCGTGTGTAATCGTGATCTGTAGCATACCCAAAATAGCTGCCGCATCAGCTGATTAGCAAGCCACCGCTGCTTGGACTCCCTCATGAAACAGGCTTTTGTCATTGTGCTTATCAGCTCTTTCCAATGCAGACTACTTTCAGCTATTTCTAAAGGCAACAATAACACCATTTTACACTCCGTGTGCTCTGAATGCCACGTATGCCTGCCTCCTACTCCAGGGTAACTTTATATTTATTCAGATTTTCTGATGACTAATTATGATAGATTTATGCCTTTGGTTCTGGAGGCAATTTGTCTGAACTGAAGGGCTGTTCTCTAAATACTTCAAGTTCCTAAATGAAAGACATTAAGAGCAGCACCAAAAGCAAAATCCTTTTGCTTCAGAGAGAAACCCAGAGAAAGGTTCATGCTTCCAGCAAAGCAAACCTCTTCCTCTGCAATTAAAGCTCCTTTAAGAGCTGGCCTTTTCCGCAGGTTTCCCTGCAACTGCAGGGTAGCAGGAGTGTTCCTGCGAGTATTCGGCTGCTGAGGACGAGGAAAGCTCCGTGTCTTCAGTTCATTACTGCGAACCTGCAGTGCCGCAGCGTGTGCTCAGATCCACGCTCCTCCGCTCACACCTCACACACTCCGACAGCAGAGCAGTGGAGGGATAACATTGAAATAGTAAACAAAACAAAACAAAACAACAAACAACACAAGCAAACTCAGTAATATTTCTGTCAAGCAAGCAAGATACACTTGGTGTTTTCAAAAAACATTTGTCTGTGTTTCCACTGACTGGATCTCAGCCATTGGACAGTAACTCTGTGCTCTTGGGTTTTACTGCAAATTTTTTTGCTGATCTAAGTAATGTCTTTCAGAAGGCACAAAGCTGAGACCCCAAAGCGTCACTAGACAAATAGCTCAGGCCACTCAGTCAGATGATCTAGTTGCAGGGATTTCACTTCTCCCCTGAAGACACACTCTAATTATGACCAGCCATGCTCTGCTTCTGCACATTTTTGTTTATGGCATGAGAGTATCTATGACTAAGACCCACTCCTGGCAGCGCTAAGTGCAGGGAAGTCAGCAGCTGTCCCAGGGGAAGAGCCTCCCGCCGGTGTTCCAGCGCCTGGCGATGGCCAAGCCCGCCCGAGCGCGTTTCCCTCCCGCACGCACGGGCAGAGCCGCCTGCAGCAGGGGCTCCGGCGGCTGCGCGCAGCAGCGGCAGCCCCGCGCGCTCCCAGCCGCACGCCACCTCCCTGCAGCACGCAGGGTCTACAGCTCAGTTTGGAGTCAGCGTTATTTTCCGAGGCTCAAGAACCATCATTTCAAAATAATAAAAGGAAACCTCACCCTTGCTAACACAGCCCTGCACGTTTTCTAGAGGTGCCTCTGTGTTGTGCAGCCATTGCTGGTTTTGAGATATGCCAAATCAAGTGTGATTCGCTGTTGTATAACGTCGGTCCCGGCTCACCGGGGCTCAGAGGGGCCGGGGGCGGTTCGTGCTGTCACCCACCGCCCTCGGAGGTGCCCAGCAGCCCTGTTCCCTTGCTGGCTCCTGTAGGTCGCATCAGTGCCGCAAGACCCTGTCGGCCCCCACAACGCCCTCCTGGTTTAGGTCTTGACATTCTCACCAGAGAAAGTGCCCATCTCTCTCTCCACTAATCAGTACTAATTAAAAAAAAAAAAAAAGGCAAGAAAAATTAAGAATTGGCAGCACTCTGCAAAGTCATCTAAGCACACTCACATCCATCAACTCAGCTCAGCTCCCTGAAAGCTCACCTCGTAAATCACAGTGACACCATGTTTCTCTAACCTTGTGGCTCAGTTTCACTGCCTTCAAGATGATTCTTCATGTTCACGCAATTAATAAATGATAATGGAGAAAGAGACTCAATACTAATGGCCAGATCAATTTGTTACAGGCTTTGGGCAGAGTTTTCAAGATCCTTTTGTTACTCTGCAACCCGAATTATATGGACTGCAGATTGCTGGAGTTCTTCCAAGCTTGGGAAAGAGAAGGGACCTGGGTGCCAACAGTTAAGCAGGAGATAGGCATGGAAAGAAGCTCAACCACCAATGTCCTCCCTCTTTGAAAAGAAAAGCCAAGAAATATCCTTTACGATCACATGAAAAGGGCAGATCTGGTACAGATGGAGGAGTGTTTCAAACAGAAGAGTTGAGATGTCCCTTTACATTATCACTGCTCTGCTCCCAACCCAGATGGAGCGCTTATGGTTACTGGCTTGGAAGCAGATTCCAGACAAAGCAACACATGGCTGAAAGCAGCAGAAAGAAAAACATGGCTTGACACGAGAAACAAACAATACAAATATCAGCCCAAGAATGGGAAAAGCAAGCTGAAATGGTTTAACCCATA
Source organism: Crypturellus tataupa (assembly GCA_034781795.1). Classification (NCBI taxonomy): domain Eukaryota; kingdom Metazoa; phylum Chordata; class Aves; order Tinamiformes; family Tinamidae; genus Crypturellus; species Crypturellus tataupa. The sequence continues at coordinate 3,195,350 of JAWLRI010000460.1, read as the reverse complement.
ACCTGGAGTTACCAATACATTAGTCAAGTCAAGATCACCCAGTGAAGATGAAAAAAAAATACACTCTTCCCCACTTTCCCTCCCCAAAAGCCTGCTTTATGTTCCCGTGTAACCTACTGTTCCTAAAGAGAAAGGAGCTCTAAAATCTGCAAATCCCCCAGGGATCTTTTTCTTAACTTTGACAAGGATATTCATCTACCATTGCCCCATATACTCTAAAGCTCAGCAGAACTAAAAAAGAAATCCTGTAGCTTCTGCTATGAGATATTTAAAATTTCTCTTTAAAGGCTTCCCAGTGCGTGAACAGGAAGGCTGTGGTCTCGCCCTGGGTGTTATTATTCCTCAGCAGTATCTGGGACTCAAACCTCAAAGACTGAAGGGCTATCACACTTGCAGCAATTTCGGGGAGTCTCCAAACCCCGGAGAGCAGCACAGGCCGCCCGGGGAATTCAGCTTGTTAGGGATATTCAAAACACCATGAAAGATACTGCCCAAGTGCTCTCGTACCCACACGCACAGAAGACCCTGTTTCCTCACTGTCCGTGCTTCACCTGCCAGTATAAACTGCTTTCATGAGCAGATCAAGGAGCTCCCAGAATTAGGGACTAAAATAACTGACACATGGATGGTATGAGTGGTATGCCCAAAGAATCTGAGCCACTATCTACCAGCCCACTTCACGCTCCATTTTAATTCCATATTGTTTCTTCAGAGCAGAGCTATGTATCTCCACACTGCCCTGACCAGCTCTGACTGCCCAGCTGAGCACTTCCCTTGTGTTTTTACTCCTTAGCTGGAGTTTTATGTCCAAGTGCTAAACTTCCAACTTCCAGGTGCACTGGGGCTAACGTATCCTGAGGCTAAAGCAATCCGTTCTCCGGGAAGTGAGATGAAACGGGGCACAGACTGTTGGCGAAACAGACCAAACAGACCCAACCTCATTCAAGGTAAAGTCGTGTGGCTTCCACCAGGGAACTTCAGCAATTTCTCCACCTCAGGAGCATTAACTCACCTTTTCAATGCATTCACTACACGGTGAAGGTTTGGCTTCTAGCTGCAGCCTATAGAAAGGTGATTTTGCAAAACTCATGCCACAAAAGGTCACAGAAATGCCATAACAAGCAGCTGGGTGAAAATGAAGCTCAAGATGACACTTATTAATGCAACTCCTCACTATCAAGACTGTGCTCTTCAAATCATGAAGAAGTAAAACGAGCAACAGTTTCATTCCATCCTAATAAGCATTAAGACCATAAGCATTAAGACAAGCAGTCTCAGTTCCATACTGAAGATGAACAAAAGTGAAGCTCGTGACGAGCAGTAAAGGGGTAAGATCAGCACAGTAACCAGGTGGAGGGAGGATCACATTAGCCAGACTCAAAGCCACCTAAAAGGGCTGGGGTTTGCCAGCATTTCCTTCAGCACCATGAACGCAGCATCACAGCACCTCACGGAGCCTTGGGAAAACACAGAGCAATGAAGCTGGAGCGGGCCGGAGCGTTACATAATCTCTGCAAAGAGAAGTCCACGACGGACTCCAGGGCAAACTGACTTGGCACCATCGTGCCTGAAAAATCGGCTAGCCAATTAGGAGAGGAAAGCCCAAAAGCCAGCGACTGCAGGCGGCTCTATGTTTAGTAAAATCACAGACCTCGCATGAACTTCCATGCAGATGAGAGCAGCAGCAAGGGCAAAATACTATACAGGGAAAGCGCAGGGAGACATGATCCCCAACCACGCTGTCCCCTGGGTTGTTGCTGAATTCTCTGCTGGTTAATGAGACATCCTGCTGCAACCTGTGCAGCTTGTTTCGAGTCATGCTAAAAACTGGATTCCTTTACAGACTGAAAACTGTAATTGCCTTAATATAATCTTAGAAACACTTCCCTGTGGCAGAGGACTCCATGAAGCAGAGATTCCTTCACGCTGAGCAGCAGAATGCAGCATGTCTGGTAAAGTACCACAGAAATATGGCTAGTGAAATAGGTATTGCTGGTGATATCCACAGGGGTATGGGTATACAAACACGCAGGTAGAGAGATTTAAATCATGTGTTAAACTTATTATTGCATCACAGTACAGAAAAACAATGAACAGCTCAGAAATAACTTTTCTGGCTTTTGTAAGAACATACCAGGGAATTAGCTGAAGGAATCAGTGGAATGTTACGTAAAGCGCACAGTCCAGTTGTATATGGTACCCATGTGACATAGAAATTGGCGCTCTCAGTCTGAATCCTGTTTCTAGTAATATTCAATATTCCAAGACTGCGCAAGCAAAGAATTAATCACAAGATTGATGGTGACAGCAGTGAAGCATTTTGTACCAAAGTTGAGCTAGGCAGCAGCAATGTGACTGCTGGCAGGGAACCACTCCAAACGCTCCCCTCTGTTGTGTCGGAGGCTTTTTCTGAACATAACTGCAACATGAAGCTGCAGAACTGCCAGATGGTTTCAGAACGCTCAGACATGGTTTGTGTACAGAAGGGGAAGCTTCAATCATTTAATACGTTCCAAAAAAGCAGTAGTTTTCCAGGATACCTAACACTTCACTGTCTGTACAAAAGAGGAGCGGAAGAAAACCCTCCACTGTTAACAAAATACTTGGCTTTAGGTCTTGACTTTACTCATTCCTGAAGGATCCTCTAAAGGAACAATTCAAATAAAAACCCAAGGAGGCTTGAGGAGGAGAAGCACCGAGAGCAGCACGCAGGTGTAGTGGCTCACCACACAACCACGTGGCACGAGGTGTACGGTGCTCGCTCTGTGCAATAAATACGACCTCATGACGTATTGTTTACGCTGCCACATTGTAGCATTGCTTGTAGGTGGTGCAGGGCATCATTTAATCAAAGAAACATGGAATCACTGAGCTAACTCTGTTCTCTTGTATCTCCTCCTGAACGCAACCAAGACCTTGGAGCAAGATTAATGCCAAGGTCAAACAACAGAGTAGCCTGCTACTCACTCCAGATGGAATGGCTATGTCCAGTAAGTTATTACATATTTATATATAAATATACGTATATAAAACTAAAAGAGTGTCCAATGTGTCCAGCAGGCCCTCCACCCATTGCTCAGCACTGGGGGAGAACAAGGTCTACATACAAGGGCTGGGATCGCTCCAGATCACTACTCATCCGAAAGCTGTCAAAGCTGGAAATGACCTTGCATAATTAATTCTTAGATCTATTTCTAATTAACACATTAATAACATTAATATATTCTTGATCACATCTGAAGCCAAGCTAGTCAAAAAGCTTTTAACAATTTGCATCATCAAATCTTAGTAGCTTTTACATTCCGTAAAGCAATTATATTCAGAATAAGCCTAAAGGTATTGGGAAAAGGCAGCATTTGGAAGGACTCATCTTTCCTACTGCTCCGCATCAACCACCACCACTCGGGACCGATCCTTGCCAAAAACCAGCAACAAACGTGTCCTTCAGGGAGCGTCAGTTACAGTTTCATTTGGAGGGAAGTGGTTTGGCACTTCTGGCGCAAGCCAAACTGGAAAGTTTTAAACAGTTTCCAGCCAAACTGGAAAGTTTTGGACAGGTGTTTGCTAAGGCCTCGTCTGTGCCCTCCCTAGAGCCTGGAAGGCCGAACTGCAGAAGGGAGCAGATCCACCGGGCAGGAGGGCGGCAGTGGGGCAGACGCCGGAGAAGCTTTCTAACAGTAAAGCAGGGGATTAGCTCACCTGCTGCTAAATCAACTATTAATTTGCATTTCTCAGGAAAAAAGGCCAACACTCAGCTTCTCTGTTGAGCAGGTGCTCCACTCGGTGGGTTTCCCCCTACCAACTCCATCTCACAAGGCACAAGCATTTTCAAAGAAAACGTGACTCACGTGGGCCAGGCGCAGGGCCCCTTGTCAACACAGTCACAGCAAAACTTCAAATGACTTCTCTTGCTGAACTTCCTTCACAAAGTGTTCAACAACATAAAATCAGGAGAGAATAACTAACACAATAATATGTGTAATGTACTGCATTTTCTGCTTCTTACAGCTCGATGCTCTGGGCAGGCAATAAAACTGTGTCCCGCAGATCCAACTGCGTATTGAGATGTCTGGGTATCTCTTCCTGCTCAGACACCAGGCAGGAGGGTAACACTGAGCTCTGCTGCTGCGATGGAGCGAGCGCCGCGCAGCTCTGCCCAGCGCTCCCCAGGAGGGCAGCGAGCAGCCCAGCGCTCACAGCAGCCAACCTGGGACGAGCAGGAAGGGGCAACCGCTGCAGAGCACCAGGGCTACGCAGGAATGCCCTAAGGCGGAGGAAAGGCAGTAAAGGGGCCTCTTCATGTCACCGTTCCTGACACGCTAGTGGGGTCAGGGACAACTGGGCAAACTGTGTTCTGAACAGGACTCATTTGTCAGAGCAGATGCATAAAAAAATCATTTTGCAGTTTTCTGTGTAGTTGCTGTGAGCTTGGCTAAACATTAAGGCTATCCCTGAGATGCTGCTCCTGCTCCCGAGCCTCTCTGCACTACACACATGAAGCGCCAGCTGCGTCTCAGACAGACACCTTCCGATTCCCCAGAGCAGCCACAGAGGAACAGAAAAGGGTGGCCCAGGGGACCACATCGAGGTTCACATCTTCCTGGGGACGGGAGAGCATGGAGGGCTAATTCCAGCGGACAGACCTGAGCTTTCGACAACACATAGCGCTCTGGGGGACACTGCACTTGGGGTGCACTGCAGCCCTTCCCAGCAGCGCTGCAGGATGTTAAGCTGCAACAAGGGAACTTTTATTGGTCTCAGAGGCAGCTCTCCTAAAACTTGCCCAAACAAACGTACCTCTCCGAGCCACCTCAGCTCGCAGGCCTCTCGCTTAGTGTCTCGGAGCCAGGCTTTTCTGCTGGCCACGCGTCCCGAACGCCGCGTGCGTTGGACTCCCACTGCTCCTGCCCTCGTCTGCAGAGCTGCAGTTTGTGCTACATCAAGAGAACAAGCTCAGGAAGGTCCTAATAGCCCATTTCATACCCAACACTTAGTGCGGATGCGCAAACACACCTTGGGATGACTGCATTATTCATGGAGTCTTTGCAACAGCGGCGCGCAGCCGTATTTTACTCTTCTGCCCTGCTTAGCATTCCCTTGCTAGCAATGGATTTCTTTTCCTTGGGAGAAGCTTCAACTCCGTACTGGGGCTTGCTCTAGTATTTCCTTTTCTCTGTGTGAACTGTTATTTTGTATCTGATGTTAAATAGCTGTCATGGGGTTTCTGAAATTACTGTACAGCAGTAGTATTTCTTATATCTGCATTACCTAGGCGATGCTTCAGGAAAAAGCAGCCCCCTTGGCAGGACAAACTAGTTAGTGTTCACACTGAATTATGGAGGAGGCAGCAGCTGCTAAATTTAGGGTACCAAATACCTTCTTTAATTATAAATCTCTTTTATATTGCTCAACTCATAGATCCAGATATGCCTTTTCTGACTGGTGAAAATACTTTTTAACTTGAATTTATGAGCAAATTATTAAAAGTAGTCTCTCTGCTTCGTTTGTTTGCCTTAGCCAAATGAAAATCCCATGCAAAACCACCCCGAGGAGCAGGGCCCTCACTGCAACGGCCTCCGCTGGGGGACTCGAGCTGACAGCTCCATCTTTCCAATTCCATCATTCATTTAACATATTTTTAGTGTGCAGCATTGTAAACCGCAGCCCAGGGCGGAATGATTAGAGCACCCAAGCAGCATTCTGGATTTCAGTCGCTGGAAACATGAACGTGCCCTGTGATCGGCAATGCTGCCGCCGCCACCAGTCCTTCCTCTCCCTCTCCCGTGGGCACTGCGAGCGCCCGGGGAGCTGCCCAGGTCTCCTCCGCAGCGATGGCCAGCCGACCTGGATAACCCCGGGGCCAGCTCAGAGGAGTCAAGCTCTTCCACGGGGTTGTAAAAGCTGTACCTAACACACATCATAAATGTATCACTGATCTAATGTACGTTTTGGGTAAAGTCACCTCTCCAGGAACTTACCTATGCCTTTTGGCAATGGTAGTAAACTTAACAGATCTTTTCAGAGACTCATTTCCGTATTTAGACAAAATTCCTCGCACACACACAGGCATAAACACTTTGCATTTATTCAATACCTATATTCAATACTATGAAACACTATAAAAGTACCCTCCAACCCAGTCCATTTCATTCTACAGACAGATACTGCTGGTTTAAAAATTGCAGAGAATAGTGGTAATTTAAATTTAAAGCAAGAAGAAGTCACAGACCTCAGGAACTCTTTCTTAAGGGACAGAGAAAGAAGAATGCAGAGGGCAGATGCCAAGATACGGTGCAGTATGATCCTGAAGTAAAAAACAAAACAAAAAGTCTTTTTCTCTATTAATAAAAACTGAATAGATTTGCACATATACCACTGCTGCACAAAGTTATAAAAAAATGCATATAGATCTGAATGCAAAATTTAACCCGAACTCCCACATACGGTATGAAGGAATCTTATGAGTTATTAGGACAGGGTATAATTAAAGCACCAAACACAGCCCAAAGAGAAAATGAACCCTTCAAAACCTGCGCTTTTGCTAACGCACTCTGGTAACTGCACTTTAGGTTCAGTTGGATTTCTTCATTCTGGCCTGAGAAATGTTATGCATTTTGCGGCATAAAAGTACTCCTTGCAGTAACACTGGGTCTCATTTGAGATTTAACAGCAGAGAATTTAAGAGGAGGGGAAGGACTTCCATTTTGATTTGAGTTGTAAGCACCATCTTGTGGATTTATAAAGCCTGCAGATTAGAAAATTACGGGCTTACAAACAGCCTGGGAGTGTCATCTGGACTCAGAGCAAAGCACAAACAAGAATAAAGCCATTTGTCCCTCGCCCAGACTCACAAGTAAAAGCAGGAGAGGTTTTTCTCCTCCCCAAAGCACTAAGGAAACCTTTTCCCTATCTCTCTGCACGCAGGAGCTCCGTGGGCAGCAGAGCCGATCCACGCATCGCCGAGGAGATCCACATCAGGGTCCCATGGGCTGTAATGAGGAACTCCAGCCCCTCCTACGTGCCGAGTTCAGGTCCATTTCCCCTTCTTCTCTTGCCTCGCTAGCTCACGCTATGATTGTCCTCATTTACAGAGCAAGCCTCTCTCTCCCCAGCAGAGGTGTTCAGCAGGAGAGCTCAGGTCAAGCACCGAGCGAGACACTGCTCGGGTAAAAGGGACGAGCGCTGCGGGAGCGCAGCACTAACCTGGACCATGGGAGATGCTGCATTTGGATTATGGCAAGTGCTATTTACAGACTGCGTGAGAAGGCATTTTCCTTTCAGATTACAGTAACAGGGTGCAAATGAAGCAAAAAATACGCAGCTGAAGAAATTTATAGATTAAAGTCACACGCAAGCTTGTGTGGTCTATTTTTCTTCCTGGGCACTGCTAATGATATTTTTATTATCATCACAGGCATCCAAACTCAGCAGACAATTGTCTTACTTCCCCCACATTTCCATGGAAATATTTGCAATGTAAATAGAAAAACCAGAAAAGCTCTTGTACGAGGACTAGCTCCTCTACGCATATTAAACTAAACTCTCGTGGGAGCTCTGACAGACTGCTCCGGGATGGAAAACCGAGCCAGTCCTCACGTGCACCGCATTTCCCAAAATGAGGAGTGCTAATGCAGTAAAGACACCTCTCATAATAAAATCCTCTTTCAAAACATCACTATGCACACATCTATCACCAAATTAGTACATATGACTCAAACAGAGGTAAGCAGTGATGACACCCTGGACATTTACCACTCTTGTCCTCATTATTAGCATTGTCTTAGCAGAGGTACAAGGGGAATGTGAATTCCCACATTCTGCACTCTTGTTACCGACTGCCTGAGCCCGAACTAATCCCACCACGTGCCTACAAAGCCAGGAAGCCGCTTCCTCAAAGCAAACAGACCACGGGACCGAGGCGGGCAGCAGCACAAGCAGATCTGCTTCCCGGGCTGCTGCTCTGCCCAACGCGGCCCGGCCTCCAAACCCACGCCGCACCAGCAGCAGCTGCGAGGACGTCGGGAAAAGCCATAAAAGGTCCATAAAAGAAGGATTAAAACACAAAGCGCAGAGCCTACTAGGATCACACGTACAGCCTTCATCCACTAGCAACATTTGGGAATTACACTGGCATTTATTTGCAGAAGGATTATATAAATGCAGTTAGCACTTAAACTCACTGGATCCGCTAATTCAGTATATGCCTCACTGTATATGCAAATACATCTGCACTCATGTGCAAGTTTTTTCATTATCAGTAATAGCCTGGATGAAACACCAATTCCCTTAGTACCTTCTTACAGTTTTCAAAGATCTGGTGGTGCCTTTGCAAACTCAGAGTTAAATGGATGCCGTGGCCAAATTTCAGCTCGGGGAATTAAATTCCCCCTAACCCAATTCCCACAGCAGTGGCAATTACCTATAATATTCTTCTTTACCCACTGACATCAGCTAATGGGTATATTTGCTTTAGGGTATTAAACATTTGCAATTTCAGCTCCTGATTTGAAGGCTTCTTGCCTTACTTTTTTTCTTCTACTTTTACATGGAAAGCTACTGGAGATGCACAGCATACTATGAATTACCTCAATCAATTTGCAAAGTCCTTCAGGATTCTTCGAACAAAAGTAAATATTTTTTTCATCCAAAAATGGGGAAATAATAGAAAATAACATAAATTATTCTAAAAAAAAGATATTTTAAAAAAGCAAAAAGCAATGTCACAGTAATTTTCCGTCTACCTAAAAATTTTGCATTAATGCACGTAGCCTCATGCATTTGCCTTGAACTTTCAAGACACTCAGACCATATATAGTCTAGTCAAATATATATAGTCAAATATAGTGAATGCACCCAGTATGGTCAGAAATTACTAAGGTTGTGAAACTCAAAATACAACTGGCTTCGCAGACTTACCCTACCTAGTCTGGATTTTTAGCAATAGGGAAGGATGTATTTAGTATTCTTCTGAAAGACACCTTTTAGAACCACGGAATAAATAGAAACCAAGTGAGGATATGGGAAACCTGTGAGGATTTATTGTAAAAATAGCTTTCCTTCTGCTTTTGGTACCTTTATTAATGAGGTCTCAGGCACCATAGAATGAAACACACCTCAGTAAAAGAGGCTCTGTTTCCTCAGTCGTAGTCTGCAAAATGCAAACGGGAGGTTTTGGCTTATAACTATTTATCTAAGTGTATCTCAATGCCGGCTGACACCGCACTTTAAGCAGCCCCTTGGCACGGAGGGCACCCCAGGCCCCCGCGCACCCTGGAGCCGCCGCGTTCATCTCCTTGCACTGCGCCCTGAGGCAGACCAGGCCAACTCGGTACCAAAACCCGACCTCAGCTAAGCTGACAGCTGGGCTCGCCTCCTCCCTTTCAGCATCAGAGATGGCCAAATTTGTCCTTTTCCTTTTTTTTTTTTTTTTTTGTTAGCTAGAGGGGAATCTGACCTGGAAAAACACCTAGGTATCTCCATTTATGTCGTGCTAATGTAACAGCAGGAAGAAGCAGCAAGTGCTTCACCATGAACAGAAATACATCATGGAGATTTACAGATTTCACTTGACAGTCCTTTTTAAGTGTTAAATGACTAATGGGTTAATTCCTTCTTTGGCACAAAGTCTTTACTCTGAGAGCATGTGACACTTTGCAAGCTGTTTTCAATAAAAGCAGATGGGAAATAGTAAATTTGTCCAGGTTATGTTTAAAATGAGATATTCTGTTAGAGTAATATTTTACATTGTCACCTCCAGAGACAGAAATCAATCATTGGCAGTCCTACATTCAGCTTTGGTCAACAGCTAACTACAGCTAATAACAGTTCTCCACTCCCTTGATAGCCAACTACCACGTCCTTGCTGCCTGTCCTAACGGAAATGCACGACCGAGATGCTGGTTATTGTCCCCATGCTTGGTAACCATGGCAGGAATTGACACCTCTGGTTTAATCTGTCATGTCCCCTCCTTTCGAGTGCAGGCTCTGGCACTGTGATCCATGGCGTTAATACCGCCTCTAGGCTGGATTACTGCAGCGCACTCTTTGGTTATTCCTTATCTTCTCTTAATGCAGCCATCAGCAGGGCACAGCTGTTGCCCATTTGCTGAATTCAAAGCCTTTGTCTTTTAAAAACAAAAGCTCCAAATAGTGTTGGACCCAGCTATGTGCAGCCAGGACGGAGCGACCGGAGCTGCAGCCGCAGTGGGCGCAGGGGAAATGGCTGCTGCTCCGCTTGCCACTAGTTGCAGAAGTTGCGTTTTTGTTTGCTTGTTTTGAAGTCCTGCACTGCAAAAATACTCTCCTCTCTGTGTTAAAAGCTGCAGGTGGACTTTCCTTTGGGAAACTGCAATAGGGAAGATTTAGGTTTTGGCTTCGGTTTTGCAAACAGCACGCGCAGGCTGAGCTCTGAACACAGGAGCCATCGCCCCGGAGCTGAGCAGCACACAGGTGCGGAGCCACCTCAGCCAAGTCCGCCTGTTTATTTCCCAAATGGTTCATTTATACACATACCCATTTGTATTTCCTCTGTAAAGCAAAATTAATCTCTCTAAAAATCTTCTCACAAAATACTGCACAGTACCATCACAAAACATCTACCACTAAGCATATCTTCCATACCCTGGCTTTCACTGCATTATAAGGTAGTCAATTTTAAGAAAACATCAATACTCAAAATTTCAGCCATGTGAATTATCTTTACTTGGCAACTTTTTCAGTAAGACATGCGCATCATTACTGGCATAGGAGTGCATCCACAGAGATCCTTCAGTAAACCAGTGCGGCAGATGATCAATAGAAATAAAAGTACGTGCAATTATCATCTTTTTTCAGCAAGTACTCATCACTTTGGTAAAAGGACAGTGGTGCAGCTCAAAATCTAGCTTGGTATATGAGATGGTGACACAAGACATTCGAGAAGCACCGAGAGCGAGTGCGGCTCCTCCGCGGCGCCGCAGGAGAGCAGCCAGGGACACCACCACGCGACCAGAGGCCTCACGTGTCTCGCTGTTGGGCACCAGCTGCCCAAACAGATCTGTGAGGAACTCTTTTCACACAGAAGAGTGCAAAAAAGCAGGGTGCTTCATTTCTCTTTGGGGATTTAAAGCTGTGACTGGGACCCAAGCGAGCCCACAAAGCTCACTTCAGCCAGGGCGCTGCAAGGGCCAGGCTCTCCATCCTTGAGATCGAAATGCATCCAGAAGCCCCACTTGGCACGCAGCCTAGCTGGCACGGGGAAGCAGCCCTTCCCAAGTCATTCTGAAGGTGTCTGAGGTGGTCACCGTGCTGCCACAGACAGGAGCGAGCGCTCCACGGTGCCCGCAGTGCGCGGCGGCGGCAGGAGGCAGCGGGCGGCAGCAGCGGCAGGAGGTTGCAGCCTCCGCTTCCCTAGGAAGCCGCTCGCGCCCTGGCAGACCCAGGGAGCAGCCGCTCGCAGCCCCAGAGGCCAGAGACCTCGGCGGAGCTTTGGCTTCGGTGACTCGCAGGACACAAATGCCATGGGTTGCGCTCACAGCTGAGAGCACAGCCCAAGAGGTTCTTGGTGTGAGGGGAGCTTCTACCACGGCCGCCCCGAGCTTCGCGTTGCAGCCTCCTGTGGATGGAGCTGAGAAAGGGAGCTTTTCCCACCTTCTCCCGAGCGCTCTGCAACGACAGCCCCATAAACCCTTTCACAGGTTTTCGTCCCCTGTGCAAGGCATATTTACACCATGTGCAGATTGCAAGGTGAAGTGCCTTGTCAGAAAGGTGTTAAAACGTTCTTTTCAGCCCTGCTTCACTCTCTTCATGTATCTTTTTGTCTTTTTTTCTCTCGCTTTTGCCACTGTTTTCTCCGTAGTCAGGCCTCCCTTCTTCTAGGAGGCCTTTTAAATCTGCCTTTTATCCCTCCCTCTCTGCGGAGCTGCCCACAGGGGCCCTACATCTCTGCCCCTTCAAGCTCACACCACCCTCCAGCCCCAGGGTACACGTGTGCTCATGTGAGGGCCATCTCTCCTTTCAAATACTCTGGTTGATTCTTCTCTTCTCCTTTTTATTGCACACACACTCTTTTACTCTCTACAGATGAGCCAGAACTACTCTCTGTGGTAACTGCCACAACTTCTGCAAGGAGAAGGAAAGATCACTTGGAGTGGCAAATACTCTATGGGCATCTAATAGTCGACAGATGAACAACCAAACCCCATACATTTATGAACTCCGTATGAATTTTGGGTAACAAGAGAATATCTCTATAAATTTACATTACAGAGTGTGTACAGACCTGGACATCAAACTTCTCAGCTTCTAAGACTGATGAAATGACAGGTTAGAGCAAGAAAGCAGCTCGGTTTTGACAGATGCAGCCGGCACACAAGGATATGTCTTAACAGCAAACTCTTACCTTGCAAAATGCCCTGGGGTGCACACTCTGTATACAGTGTGCTATTTAAAAGGTCTAGTAATGTATTTTGTAGTATCCTCTCTGACTTCCTCCCCTGAAGCTCCAGGGCTCATGTTGAACGCAATACATCAGCAGTGTTGCTAGCAATGCTGAAAGACCCACTGGCAGAGACAGAATTCTCTTTTCTTGTCCACTTTTACTACTCTTTTTTTCTTTTTGAGAACAACTAACCTATTTTTAGGAGCACGGGACATTTTAAAGGGTTGCATCCCAGTGCTGTTTTCTTGCACAAAAGGTAAAAGAACTGAGTACCCGAGAGCTATGAGCTCTACTGTAATGTCTGCTATCTTACATCAAACCCTAATGGCCATTTAAAAATTTTAAGATGTTTCTTGGAAAGATACAGCAGTGAAAAATTATCAAAAATGACACTCACTTCCACACTGTAGATTAATATGCCCCAGGACATTTAGGGACTGGAAATAAATTCATATTCAAAATGACAAACTCTGTTATGACTAGTGGAATAAATACTTATAATTAAGCTACTTATAGGGAAGTTACAGAAATTTAAAAAATTAATCTTGCTTTAAAAATAAAATGAAGCCAAAAATGTCTTTAAAAATATTTTCAAGTAGTGTTGACTGTAAAGCTCCCAACCACCATGAAGATAGGAAACAACCACCAAATAAGTGAAATACTTCTGCATATTAGGCTTCCACACCTTCAGCTGCTCTTGCACTACTTCACTTTTGGTCCCACCTCAATATGCAAAATGCTAATGATGTATCAAGCATGAAAATCTACTAGGCAAGATAAGTATGTTCTCACAAACCCATAGAATGTTCTTCTATGAGTGGCTTGGTGAGTCTTTTATTGTGTGTGTGTGTTCAAGTGTTTTACATAAAATACAGCTAGTGTAGAGGGCATATGATTATGTACTGCTAACAGAAATGATCCTTGCTATTTGCTCCTCCGTAAAACAGCAGATATGTCCTCTAAACTGAAGAGAATACTGCAAACTCTGCCTCTTGGAGAAGTTGGGGAGATTCAACCCTTCTTCCACCCACATTCATGCTTGAAATTCTATCACACCAAACAAAAGGCTCTTCACCGTAAAAAAAAAATGCTTTCCCCTAGAGTCAGCACATGCTAAAATTGAGGGTCTAAGCTTCAATGAGAGGAAAATATTACGCTTAGAGATGCACATACTTTGTTATACATTTAATATCCTGAAATCATCTAGCCTCTCTTTTCAGTCCTGGAATACTGAAAATTCAAATCTACATGTCATCCACTCAGTCCACACTTACTAAATTTCGAATTTCCTTTCTGAAAAGGAAGGCATTAAAGAATTAAAAAAGGAAGACTAGGAGATGGGAAAAATAAGACTTGGAAAGAATAACAAAATAAAACAGATATTTCCCACAGCATATATTCATATGCAGACTGTGTATACATCAACTTTGACATAACGGCTCAGAAATCCTCAGAATTAGCATGAGCAAGTTGCTGCTCGCTGCTACATTGTTATTCAGTCTTGAAGGCAGAAACACGCACACGGTTGTGCTGAAGAAGTATGCGGAGCAGCGTTATATCCCCGGTCCACTATTTTTCCCTCGTGTGTCGCCGGGCTGTAATTTGCTGGTGCCTGTAAAACGGAGCGGGGCGCTCAGCCCGCTCGGGGCAGGGTGCCTCAACCCGGCGCCCACACAGCAAACGGGCCTGGAACTGGGCTGCTGCTCGGCCCCTCTCGGGGATCTCACCATGCAGGGACCGAGGCGCCCGTTATCGGCCTGGCTTTCTAAGCTGCTGCACATCAACGATATCCGAGCTCTCCAGTGGTACCACTGGCTATCCAAGAGATACAATTTCACCTGTCGACAACTCTGAAAATTCCCTCTTATGTTTAAGCTCATATGGCACAGGAGGAAAAGCCTTTTAAAAACTTTTGAAAGCAATTTTTTCCCCCTTTTTCTTTAAAGAAGTGAAAGAAATGGAATGCTGTCCTAAATATGCTAGGACAGAAATCTCCAAGGAGCAGGGTGCACAGCGCATCCTGGATGACTATTATTTTGGAAGTACTCAGTGTAAAGACTGAACCAAAGTCTACTAAGGCAACTAAATACTTGAGAGGCGTCAAGGGATGTTTATAAGGTGAGGAATCTGGAGAAAAGAATGCTGTGGAGCATCTCGGAATTTGAGCGAAAATTAGGAAGTGCTGGGAGCATCTTTTCCTTTTTCCTTCCATCCAATATTTTGAACAACTAGTAAATAAGTCCCCAGATGCACTAATGGCTGCCATCCAGGAAATGCATCTGCTGTGTTTATGAGAACTGCAGTTCATAAATTATTGCCAAATATAGAATTATTCACTTCAGTGCCTATCAGATGCTGTTCTGTAAAAATAAAATAAAATAAATAAAAAGAATATACCAGAATTAAACTTACGCGATGGATGAATCAGTTTGGTTCTGATGCAGACACACGGGTGCCCGTCCTGTCGCCACAGACGCACAACCCCCTTGGACGTGCACCTGCACATTCCCACCCCGGCGCTTCAGCTCAGGGAAACGCAAACCCCGTCTAGTCAAGGATTTTTTATGTCCTTGCACAGGACAATTTCCAGGCTGTCTATGTTAAATATCACATGCGATCTTTCATGCTTCTTAACAAAATTAACTTCCCAGTAGCTCGTAATGCTTCAGGTTTAGAACAACAGAAGTTAGTGCAAAAATCCCACAGATTTCCATTTGAGATCGATCCTACCCTAGCTGATCAGGCAATGCATGAGTACAGTAAAGTCTCACTGCCACAGAGACATATTGGTGAATAAATAATTCAGACCAGGGAAAAAAATATATTGAATGTATCTATGAGGCAGAGCAGTGACCATAAGAAGATGGCAGCATACAACAAGGTATTATAGAACAAGATATTATGATTTAAGGGCCGCAGGGAGGGCTGGGGAAGGAGCACGGGGAGGAGCTGCGTCTCCGCACGGGGCTGAGGCGCTCGCGGGGCCTTTGGCAGGCCGGGCACACGCAGCAGGCACACAAGGGCTCCCGGCCGCGTCCGGCCTGGGCGCCGCAGGTCTCGGGTCCCTTGCCAGGCACCCAGGCAAAGCAAAGCTGGGAAGCATTTGCAGGCCCTGGGATACAGACAGGGCCCGAAAGCCCGAGCAGCCAGGGCGGGTGAGCCCTGCCTTGGCCTCAGGGTGAGGGACAGCAGATCCTGCCTTGGCCCTGGGATGAGGGACGACAGACTCTGCCTCTGCCATTGCCACGGCCCTGCGCAAGCCAGTCAAAAGCCACATGAGAAAAACACACAAAGCTTGAATAATTCAAATGCTAAAATGCACAGACAGCCACAAGAAAGCAACGTAACCCGTGGCAGCAGGGAGCTTCCTCAGGAAACCTTCCAGCGAATCCGCCGCAGCTCCGGGGCGCAGCGGCAGAGACGTGACAGCCTGGGCTCCGCAGGGAGCGCCAGCGTCCGAGCCGGGGGCTGCACCACGGCAGGACACGGCCACTGGCTGTGCCCCCGCTCTGGGACGGCCCTCGCAAGACGGGAGCGCTGCCAAAGCACGGCCGTGAGCGCCGCGGCGAGCCTTACTTGCCAGGGTGCACGTCCATGAGACGGCCCTTTGGGCTAGGGAAGGTCAGCAGGAAAGAGAGGAAAACGAGGGGATCCTTCTGCGAAGAAGCCTTGAGGCGAGTCAAGTCCAGCGCCACCCTCAGCCACCTTCCACCAGCAGATGCCAGGGAGCTGCCCAGCCTCGCCATGGCTGGGAATACGTGAGGGTGCCAAGGCACGGAGGACAAGCGGAGCGGTCAACTCCAGCCCTGCAGTCAGCTGCAGGTACAGTCAAGCACGAGGCGGCTGTGCTTGGCTTGGCCGTCTCTGCCGCTGTGCTCATCGCGGCGATGAAGGGAGCGAGGCGCAGAACGTGCCCCAGCCGGCACGCGCCCGCCCAGCCCTTTGCGTGGGGCCGCACGGGCTGGCCGCGGAGCAGAAAGGAGCCCTTTGTGCCGGGTCACACACTGGAGCAGCCACCACATGAGCTACTTTTTAGTCACACTTTACCTCATGATCAGCTGGGCTGGAATACTAAGCACATTGTGAATTGTTTAATGATGGAAGAATAAAGCTGCAGGCTGCACTTTATGTTTACAAAGGTGTTGATGAGCTATTCATTTTATCAGGGCAGACGGTACTGCAAAGAAATGCTGAAAAACGTAATCAAATGTTGAAAAATTTTTATACCGTTTAAACCATTTTGGCTACATATGTTCGTCTGAGTTAAATACACAGTACATCCAGTAACTTAAAAGTCCAAGAGTAAACTTACACAAAATTTAATTTAAATTGTACCTAATAAATCATTTACTCTTTTTAAAACCGAATAAGACAAATCCTCAAAATCAGTACAAAATTGTTAACACCAGTTTCAGGCATACTGTGCTCACAGAAACACTTAGAACTGAACATTGCCCCTGTGTTCTGCACGCTACAATAGCACTAAGGGCACTAAGGATAAACTGAATCCTGTAAAGAAAAAGTTTACCAACTTAGGTTGGAAAAAAACTCAACATATTGGGAATGTGCTGAAATCCACAATAGCTCTCAGGCAAAACGCTCTCCAAAGACCTGCTGCTTATGCCTACCTTCTGCTCAGCCTTCTGAGAGGCCACAGGCAACAAATAAGATAATACCAATCCAACAACATAAAAATAAATTATCAAAAGCAAATCCATAAATCCTCCTCTCTCAGATAACTACCAAGACAACTCTGGGCCAGAGAAGGAGTCGGGCAGGAAGGTTCCAGGTTAATTCCCGGCACTTTTCATTTTGTTTTCTGAAGTCTTTAGTAGTTTATATTTGTCAGCCTATGAAGATGTGCCTGGCTTTACCGCTTTGCTATATATACACACTCTGGTTTCCATTTGAAGGATGCAGCAAGAAAATCCAGCCTACACAGTTTTCTTCTCTGAGGAGCTGGTAATGACTTGTTCCTTTGGAAAAGCGTTGATGCTCAGGCTGAAAATGCAACAGAACTGGGATGTTTTGTATTGATTATTCTTACGCAGGGAACAGTCTCTGCCAGCAAGTAACACTCTTTATAGAAGCAAAATAAACTTGTGCGAATGTCCATAAATCACACATTCTAAATAGCTCTAAATAATCACTAGAAATCTTTGTGTTTGCCTGTTCTGATTTTTCCTGGTCAGTGAAGGCAGCGTATGCTTAAATGGAAAGCTCTTTAACTTTGCCTTTGCCCTGACACATTCTCCGAGGTTTTGTACATAGCAGAACTATTTATATGTGAATCAAAAGAAGGGGGAACTAACCACTAGGAGAGCAGAATCTGTAACAGGCAAACGACACGAGGCACAATGCAGAATGAAGATAAATCTAAAATTTCTGTTAGTTCTCCCCCTCATTTGATGAAAACGACCTTGTGTAGAAAAAAATTCTTAATAGTTACTTTTTTTTTCCTAAACCACAGTTAAGAAGACTTCATCCTTCCTTCTCAACCCATTCTGAGATGCACTAAAATCTCTGCTTACGCTAAAATACCATTAAAACAAAATAGTCTAATCTTTAGTCTGTCTAACCTATCATTTTCTGATATATGGCAAGTCATTCCTAGAGGTCTTGTCAACATATGGCCAAATGTTACACAGAAGGTACCCTCAACATACGCTCAGCGTGATGGAAAGACATCACGGCAAGCAGGGGCTGTTGGCACAAGTCTGCTTTTAGCACGGCTTGCCCTGCAGCACGCGTGCCGCGTTCCTGCCCCAGGTCACAGCGCCCAGGCCTTGCGCAGGCCCTCGCTGCACTGATGCTGCCGCCCCTGCTTCGTGGAGGGCAACAGCGTAGGCACTGGCAGGGCTGTATCAACCAGTCTCCTTCAGGTGCTGCTCAACAGAAAGTTCAAGGGTTTTAACATTAAAGCTCACTATTTCAGAGATATAAAAGCAACCTCCTGGGGTCAAATTTTCAAAGCCCGTGCCATTTTGCTTTAGTTTATAATCACTTCTGGGACCCTCAAATTGCAATGGACTGTGTGGGAACAAAGATAACGGGGCTTTAAAGCACAATCCTCCACAGAACAGAAACACAAGAAGGGCAGTGAACCCTAAAGCTGAAACACTGCCAAAACACCAAGTTCTGGGAATTGGCCTCAGAATGGTTTCTTTCTGTTTCCTTATAATTTGAGTAAAAGATAAGCCAGGTGACATGCTGGGGACAAAAGGAGGTTTCCTACCAACGCAGGGAGCAAACCGAATTTCTGATGCCAACAGAACGGGGAGCAAGCAGAGCCTGAACTGGGCAGAGGCGACTTGTGCGACCACCCGGCTGCCGGGCAAGCGGAAGCCACGATGCTCAAACGTGCAGGCCCACGCGATGGGAGAAAAGGGTAGATACTGCTTCCTTCCAATACTTTAACCTGTCTCTGCTAATGAAATCACTAGGCACCTGCCAGGCAAAATTTGCAATTGACAAATATTGTCCTGTTGGTGGTTGAGGTTTCTGAGGAACGCTTATTTTTTTTAATACCTTACTATTTAAAAACAGGAAACATAAGGGGTTCCCAACTAGCACAACATCTTACAACCTCTGTGGTTCAGCTAAGTGCTGGAAGCTGGAAGATACTTCTGCTTCCATCCAACAGAGACAGAACCAAGGCATAAAAATGCTGAGGGTGCAGTTTCACCAGTTTCACCTTAATGTTAAGCTAACCATAAGATGCTACAAGAGAAGGTCCCTCCTGCACTCACCCAGCTGGGACTGCAGCCCCTCCAAACCACTCCTGCCTTTGCAGAGGTGGCCTGAACATCTACAGCACCAAAAGCTGAGGACAAAAAAAGGAGTTAAGTCCTGCTGCTTTCAGTGACAACTGGATTTTAGCTCCATCGGTCCAGACTATATTCCAAGAATTTTTGGGCCATACTCCAAGATCATATAGAGTCTACAACCATGTGTCTGAATTCTTTTCAACCATCTTAATTCCGTATTGCTAGAGTCATCAACATGTTGTAGCTCACTATATGATTACAGGTATTCTCTGACAGCCAGATGAGAGATGAGTCACTTTGCTGTAAACAAATCTATATTCTCATTTTTTAGCACACGGTATTCAATTCCTCAGTAATCAATGCCACCAGTTATTAAGCAGATTGCATTACCGACTGAGAAGCTAATGATACAGCTTTCCTTTGAATGTATTAATCAATGCTTTCTTGGTTTGGTCTCCATCCATCCATCCTCTGTCTGGGAAGGCTTCTGACTATTCTTTTTATCCTGGAAAAGGATATTACATGGCTTCCGCAAGTATTTTAGGTCACTACTATGCTGTTCATCACTCACAACTCGAAATCTCAAGGCAGGAACTCCTTAGCGGATCCAAGAGACTTAGTTGAGCTGTACACCCTGTCATGCTACAGTGCGCAGGAGGACAGGCTGGTAGAAGCTACAGAGGGATTCCCAGCTTGGTGCAGAACTGGCTCAAGGAGAATCAAACCAGCTTTGAACAGCCTGGGAGCCCACAGTAAACAAAAAGCCCCGGAGAGAGAGCAGCTCAGGTCGTGGAAGCAGAACACGTGCGTTAGGACAGCAGTGTCCTAATTACAGTAGTGCAGCTCCATGGAAGCTGCTGTAGTTGCTCATGAGGAGCTGAGCTCCAATAAGGTTACGTTGTTCCTGTATCTGGGGCTGATTCATGTAGAGGCAGCAGAGAATTCTCTGCCTAGCCGTGAGTGTGGAACACAGACATCTCAAAAAGAGAAGGAGTAAGAGCCTTGTAGGAAAGCTGGGGGAATAGTGGGCAGATCAGCAGATAGTTGGAGTCAATACTGGCTCTAGTACCATTTGTCTTCTTCATTAATGATCTGAACGAGGAGGCAGAATGTACAAAACTGCTCGAGTGGCTGATGCTCCAGAGGGCTGTGCTGCCAATCAGAGGGAGCTTGAAACACTGGGAAAATTGTCAGGGAGGAACCTCATGAAGTTCAGTGAAGGTAAGTGCACAGGGATAGTCCTGCATGGGGAGAGGAGTAGTTCCAGGCACCAGCACAGCCTGCTGGAAAGCAGCTCTGCAGAGGACAAATGGGGAGCCCTGGTGGACAAGGTGACCACGAGCCAGCAACGTGCCCTGTGGCCAACAGCCTCTCGTGCTGCATTAGACAGAGCCGTACGAGCAGCTTGGGGAAGGTGATCCTTTCCCTCCGCTCAGCACTGGTGAGGTCGCGTCTGGAGCACTGGGCCCTCTCACAGAGAGAGAAGGAACTACTGGGGTGAGCTCAGCAAAGGGCCACAAGGATGATCGAGGGACTGAAGCATCTCATACAAGGAGAGGACTGGACACGATCCTGTGCAATGTGTTCTAGGTGACCTTGCTTGAGCAGGAGGGACTAGACAATCTCGAGGGGACCCTTCCAACCCCAACTCATGGTGATCCTATGAATCTTCATCTACCAAGATCTCCCATTTTATTGCCCACTGAAACAGCGATTTCAAACTTCGCTTTTGAGCGTGAGGCCCTGCCCTGGCCTGCAGAGCTCGACCCTTTAGCCTTTGCCTGCAGGGCTCCAGCCCAAAACTGAAACAATTCTTACCTTCTTTAACATTAAACTTTCAAATCTTACTACTCTCAAACTCCCTGCTACTGTGAGTCAGAAGAAAGAAAACACCATCATCCCTTATGCCAAAGATTCCTTTTCCAATACCAACTTGTCACATCTACAGTCATGATGAGACCAAACTGCTCCAAGTAGGTCAGCCGAGGGGACCGAAGGGTTCTGAAATAAAACAGGAGGAAGAAGATGTCTGAGACCCCGGTGTGTGTAAGAACAGGCCTCTACTTGCTGCACCTGGCCGCTTGCATCCCCCTCCCCTCACCCAAGATCTCTTAGATTTTCTACCCTCTCCTTGAGCGCAGCGAACAAGATCACAGCGCGGCTCTGCAGCGGGGACGCCGTGACCTGCAGCCGGGAGAGGAGCTCCTCGTTCCGCACACTCCTGCAGGGCCCTCGGCTCTGCGACCTTCAAGCAGCAGCGCGGCCCTCGAGGGCGGTTTGGCCTGCTTGTGCTCACTGCTGGGCTTCGGGCCAGGGCCACCACATCCGCGTTCTAACAAACGCTGAGCGCCGAGGCAGCAACAGGGATTTCAGCCTTCACGCTCACCTGGCTAAGAGGAGAGGGGCCAATGCCGTTTTACTTTTTATACTCAAGAATTTTTAAAACACTTGCAGATCCCTAAGGTATTTTACCTAAGGACGCGAACAACTTGCATAATTTGCATCTCGGGCTACCCCCATCACAGCACAGATATTGGGTACATCCTGACAAAATAGACTATATTATGGTAGAGCAAAAGATACTTGAAAAATGAACATGTCACACCAGAAAATACATAGCTATTTGATACATATTTAATATATCAGATAACATGTTATATAATGTATTGTTTAACATAGTCCCTAACATAGTAGACTGCTACTAGGAGAAAATAGTTCATACACATGCTAGGAATACTGCTAGTACCATTTGGACATATTCCTGTGTAATTCAAAAAATACCATCTCTCCCCTTATGGTGTTATATTTGATTGAATTGCTTCCACTGCAGTAATAACTTTTTAACATTTCAAGATAAATTATTCAAACATAATGCTCTCTCACTAAGGAACTGTTCTGTAAATTACTGCTTAAGCATCTCGCAAATATATGCATTCCAAAAAGCACACACACACATGCATACATTTAAAAAAACCTGCCTCTCCGTATGCAATGGAAACTTTGCATGTCTTCTTTCTGGATAAGAGTTTCCTATTCTCTATGCACCGCCCTCAAGAGTACCAAGTAATGTGATAAAATAATAAAAGGTTTCTGCCGCGACAATGAAGGTCAGGATATAGCAGAACATCTCTTTTGTCTCAGTTTTCAGGCTGATCAGAGCGCTGGGGCGATAAGGGGAAGCTACTGCTCTTCTGCGATGCAGAATTATCAAGCTGCATGGCCAGTCATTGCCTGGTGCTGCACTGCAGCTTCTGAAACAAATCCTCGTGTGTCCCCAATGACATTAGGAGAGCTCGAGGCCTGCCTCTGGTTTAAAACAACAGAAGCATTTTTCTTTAAGGTCAAAAACGCTCTTTATCACAGCATCTGACATTCCTGTTTTGCAAGCAACACTAGAACGTATAATAGCACGCATTTAATAAATGCATACATGTGGAACCTAAATAAAGTGAGAGGAAAACAGAAGTGTAAGTAATCTGCACGGCGCGCAGCGTGACTGCAGATGGGATCTCCACGGTTCACCTGACGCCTGTCCGATTTAATGAAGCCCGTAAATTGCAGCGCGCAGTCACCGCCCCGCACGCAGCACCGGCAATGCGCGGCCCCTTCCTGCAGCTTCCGACTGCTCGCTCCCATTTAATCGCCATATGGGATCCTGGAGAAGAGGCTGTGGGATCCGGGAGGAAGCCCACGAGATAAATGTATTAGCTAAATAGGGAAGAGGAGGACTACCTTGAGAAATTCCCATTTCCCTCGCACACAAACGGAAGAATAGCTCGATTCTTTGTCTGGTTGCCATGAAAACTAAGAGATGCAGCCCCACCTCAGAGGAAATGAGGTTACGCGTATACGATAAATAAGAGATGAGAGCTGCACGGCCCTACCTCAGCAGTACAAAGCTGAGTCAAAAGAGTCTTTCTGAAACCCAGGCCTGCGCGGATCCTAATCAGCTCTGTTTATAACATATGATCATAGTTAATTGTTCATTAATTCCACCATGCCATTTGTTCAGAGATTATACCCTCCACATAATGAGTGTTTTGGGGTACTCTCCAGCAGAGGAAATTAAAATAGATAATAGCTGTGATTTTAAATAGTCTTCTTAGCAATCTTAGGTTGGAATCCATTGACCTAGAATAGTTTTTAAGAGGGTTCGCCACATCAAAGAGCCGCCTCTGCTGCGGGGAGCGGGCGCTGGCGCTGCCGTGGGTAGGGAACGGCGCCGCGCACGCGCGGGCCAGCATCGCGCCTCCCCCTGCCAGGCAGCGCCCCGAGGTTCAGGGGTTAATTCAGCTGCGGCCCCGATGGCAAGTACCTGCCGTTGGCGTCAGCAACACCACCAGCCCCCAAGGCAAGGATGAAGCGTGCTCGTACCATGGCATGACGAGCGGTCGCACCTGAGCAGCACTTGGCTACCGCCACTGCGGGCTGGCATCTCACCTCCTCTCGTCTCGCCGTCTTAGGGTGAGCGTACCCCAAAAAGCACACCAGCTTCCACAGGACTGCATTCACTGAAGAGTCGTGACAGACCTGAAGGACTGCCACGAAAACAGCAATATACCTAGTGAAGTGCCTCTTTGCTCACAGTAACAAAAAATATAATGCAAAAGCACTAACTCACAAATTAATTTACTAGTTCTTTGCTGAATAAAACAAAAAAGTAATCATTTTTGCTTGTTTTAGAAAACTTTTATAAATAAATTTCTAAACCAAGGTTGCTTCATTTTTTTTTGCTCAAAATGCCAAAACAGGCCTTTCAAATGACTGAATATTTCATATTCAAAGTTGAAATCACAATTTTATATTCTGCAGAGTACAGCTATCTTGTCATCAACATAAATAATTTGTTGAGCTGAAGTCGTATGTGTAAATTTTGTAAGAATATTAACTCTGTTCTTCTTCAGCTAAGAAACCCTTCCCTGAATTAGTTACTAGGCTTTTGCCAACACGTTCCAAATGCACAATGGTTTGTGCCATATAAATAACCGCCCAAAGGAGAATTGATATACGTAGATATTACAAACTGGAGTCGTACATCTGGAACGGAAACCATGCAATGAATTAATTAGATTCTTAATAAGCATGTTAAAGCAATAATGTGAGTGCAAATGTCATCTGTGACCTAGCAGTGGAAGGTCTCCCTTGCCTTAATTTATGGATTCAACACTGTTCTGCTCTTCAGGGTCTTTTGCACTATCGGTTCTTGGCACTCACTTATTGATACATTAGTAATTGTCCAATATTGATAATATTAATAAAAGGAAAATCGCCTATGAAGAAAACAGTGTCTATGAATGCAACATCCATTTTCGTGTTGATCTGAATCCCCGTCATCTCAGACCCCCATTCAAGGTAAATGGTGACATCTCCACACCCAGGCACCTGCACCCACCCTGCTTTGCACAGGGCCAGGGCAACCGATGGCATTTCCACAGGGACCTTTTCCTGTAAAAACCCGTGTTTTATGATGAGGGAGGTACTATGGCCTCTCTTCAAAACGTCACTTAATACTGGATTCAGCTTTAAGCACACAGTGCTCCCTCTGTGCTCTACAGAATTACAAATAGGCTTAAACTTAAGTGCACACTTAAGTACTTCATTGGCTTAGTGCCAGAATCCCTAGCACTTTGGGCCAACCAGGCCCAGGACAACAGAGGCAAAATACCATGCAGTCTGCTGAGTCACGTGGGAGCTTTAGGAAACAACGGCACCCCTCAATTTTCTTTCCATCCAAAGGCAGAATTAAAAATTAAAGACTTCAAAACAAGAAGCTACACAAGATTGTGCCTTCCTGTCAGTTGAACACATAAAGCCAATTTAATGGCAAAATATTTTGCTCTCTGAAAACTGAAATATCTGTGAAATAACTGAAATATCGTTTCATAGCATTACTTTGCACCTCTGCATTTCTTTTGCAACAGCTGAGACGTCGTTTGCAGCTAGAGACTTTTACAAACCCAAGCAAGGAAAACCTTTCCTTCATCTACTGTAAAGGAACTTAGATCTTTGGAGGGGATGACCGTGGGCACACGGCGCCTGGCCACGGCGCTCCCAGGGAATGGCCTCCGGCCGTGCTCTCCGGCCGCCGCTCCTCCCCGGCAGCGCCAAGGGCTCTTCCCAGGCAGCAGGACATGCTCCCAGGAAGGCAGCTGCAGGCTGAACCTGAGTCCTCCCCACGGCTGTGCAGGGACGGCAGAGACTGCACTTACTGCATCGCAGCTGCATCGCTGTGAAGGAAAGCGGACTCAAGGCTGCCCTCATATTAACAAGGCTGCACATACTCTATTTATTTTTGCATGATCAAAGATCTCCAATAGGCAAAAAAATGACTGTTCATCTGAAAAAGGCATAAAATAACTATTAACAAAATCAACTGCCAGTAGTTAACATGCAAGTTTCTAAAAATATTTTTATATGCATTATTTTTGAATAAAGAACACAAAGTTGAGCCCCTGGAAGATGCAATGTATTTCAATATTTCAGTCAGAAGCCCTCAGATAAGGTCTCTTTCTAGTCAGTTCTTCTAGATGCATTTTTTTCCCCAATTTTCTTTTTTCCTTTTTGAAAATTTCATCAATATTTTCTTAAGATCTTCTTTAGCTGGAACATGAACATAAGGATGAATTTGCCTCCCTTTTGTGAAGCTGCCTTTCTTCTTTTTTCAGACAACTCTTTTACAACTCTTGTAGGAAGCCGCCAAGGCAGTGACAGGGGGAGCTCGCAAAACTAGGACAGAGGCTCTGACTTGTCAAGAAAATGTGAGAAAAATCTACCACAAATGCAAAGCAACATACAGAAAGATAAGAAGCTGAATCTCATTTTCTCCCCAAATCTTGAAGAGTATTAAAAAAAAAAAAAAAAAAAAAGTATTTTGGGTAGCAAACTGCTATTTCTGGGAAGACTTGCAATTTTATAGGTGTCAGTGAGTTGCTCAACTTTTTATCAGAAATAACTGATGAGCCCTGATTAATTTGTAGCTGGCTCTTGGCACCCAGGCCCTGGCAAGGCAAGAAGCTATACAGCTGTGGTATAAACTCCTGCAGTCAGGTAACTGATAAAAGATCTCATCTTCTCAAGGACTTGATCGGGTGCAATCTCCTGCATGTCCTTCAGCCAGAGGAGCGTCTCGCCCTGCTGTACAAAGCTGGGGAACTTTATCTATCTCTCTGCCTAGTTCAGTGCCAAAATCTCTGCTCCTATCAAGCCACTCCCTCTGCCTGGAAAAGATGGTTCATGAGGCCACTGCAGTGGTCCTCTTCCTTCAAACTGCTTTGCGTTAAAAAGCGTCACCAGCTCCGTTTGCTCCTCTGCGCGTGGCAGTAACCAGGGAGCAATGGGCAGCTTGGCCCTTGGGCAGCAAGCGCTGCGTGGAGCCGGTTTGGTCACAGCACCCCTTGGGTTCCTGGCCCAAGGCAGATTGTGCATGTGGCCTTTCAAGCTGAATTTATTGCACGTGTTGAGTGGTTCTTCTAATTGGACCTTTGACTCGGCCACAATCCAACGAGTTTGGCTTCAAGGCTGGCAGCTCAAGAAGATACACGCACCGTTAGGAAGCGCCGCTCATTCAGGCAGCTCAGAGCCACGCTCACGCAGGCCGCACACCTGAGCCTGCACCAGGATTCTGCGCATCAGGAGGGTCAAACAAACAACCCCAGGCGGGTTTCACTGAATTCTTTATATCAACATGAATTATAAAAAATTAACTAGTCTGATCAGTGATAAAATAGTCGCTGGCCATTGGCTTGGTATGCCCATAGGAAATGAATCAAAATAAGTTTAAAAAACAAACAAAACAACAAAAAACGTTAAATCCTGCAGGGGCCTTGTTTTTTAGCAACAGTCCCTACACGAGGCAAACCACATATGTTACATAACAAGACCTGAAAAGCAGTCGGTGCTTGCCATCTGAAAAGGGATCCTTAAATTGTGAAGCAGAAATTGGCAGGGATGTTCTAGTGAGAGGAAAACCAGAGATTAGGTAAGTTGCTGAATAAGAAACCCAAGGAAGAGTCCGTGGGAGAACCTCCTGCTCCCTGCTGTTTAAAGTACCTGCAAGCTTGTGTACTTTTACATGGGTAGCGTGTGCTGAGGGTGCAGGACATCTATTAAGCTGTTTTTAAGCATAACCAGACTTTGGAAATTGCAAGAGAGAGGCACAAAAAGATCCAGATACAAACATCAAACAAAATACGTTCTTTCCATAAATGTTAAAAAGTGGTGGCTGTTCCTCAAGCTGCCCTACTTAGAAACTTTGTCTGCGCACCCACTGTCATAAGAGATGTTTTCCTCTCAACATCTTTTTAATCTTTCCAGACTGGTAGAAAAACAGCAGTCTTTAGTTATCAGAATTTTGATGTTTAACAGCTTCAAAGTGCTGGTGGTTTCAAATTAAATCAAGTGGTGGAAGAAACTAGGACTCCAGGTATCCAATGCATCTGCAGACTCCCCTTGAAGATGTTTTCTTTGCTTAGCTGGTAAAACCGTTACAAAGGAAGCTTTCCTCCCACCTCCTCCCCAGCAATACTTCAGCATGGGATGTTTTAACTTTTCAGAGGAAGGGAAGTGCCCGGAGCCAGGGAAGCTCAGCCTGCTGCGGCGGCCTGGCCAAGGGAGCCGCAAGGCGCTCGCTCGCACGCTGACTGCAGCTCTCTTCGCCTGCTTGCTGCCCCACAAGGTGCTCGGCACATGCAGCTCGTCAGCGCTGGCCTGAGCTCGCGACCCAGCGCGGTCCGTGGCTGGGGCACGTTTGCTGCAGCTTTCCTTGCAGCCTGCGCCTGAAACCGCCGTCTTCAGCCCCAGAGACGACTGCTGGATGCAGACAAGTCCCAAGCAGGCAGAGGAGGCCACAGATCCTCCGGTCACCCAGACGCCCGTATTTGCTCGAGGCCAGTGGTAAGTTTAGCCAATGAGCCAGTTTCAAATGCTCAACATGAAGCTTGCAGCAAGTAAAAGGGAAACGATTATGGTCTGGGAGAGACCACGGCAGCGTCCAGAAGGACTGATGAGGTATCGCGGGCCCCCAAAGGAGGTCGGTGATGAGCTTATGGGAAGCAGTTCCCTCCCAGGAAACGCCCCGGGCTGGACATTGAGGGACTTTCACTACAGTACCCAGCGGCCACGGGGGCTCCCCCAGCAGCACCCAGCTGCTCAATAAAGACAGTGTCCAGAGCTGGAGGCCACGCGGTTGAGGACGGGGCCGCAGACCCCCCCGCAGCCCACAAGGCTTCACAAAGAAATGGAGACACTTTTCTGCTGTCAAAAAATTCTGCGCTACTCTATGAAGATGGATACAATCAAATATTATACGAACAGGCTGCCTGCGCACACGCACAGAAGAGGGCATGACAAGCAAATGAGCATGGGATATGTAAGTATAATTTGAACTCGTTTAGTGATCATTGATTTTCAGTAGGCACCAAAAGCGAGAGCTGGGCGCCCTGCTCAGGACACACAAGTGCACCCAGCAGAGAGGCCACAAACGGGCACTTTCTACTTAATTTCAGCCGATGTTGGCTCAAGTATCAGAAGCGACACACACGTCTCTTCTTGGCAGGGAGGGCAGAGACGAGCTCAGCGCCTTGCTGGCTTCGGCACGGAGGACTGATGCGAGGGGCTGCCCCACAGGCCCAGCCGGGCCCCTGCCCGTCTCCCCGCAGCGACGGGGCCACCGGGTTTCACGGCTCCGGTGGAGATGCCGCTGCATTAGCCCCCACCTGCACTGCCACCTACACCATGCTGCTCGCAGACACGGGAGCTACTGCACAAGAAATGCAACAAAAAACTAATATAGACAGCACTGAGTTATAAATGAACCCTCACTACCCTCTCCATTTCTCTAATTATGACTGGCTTTCAATAAAAGATTAAGATACTAAAATGAAGAGCACAAACTGAGATTTAAAGCTGCTGCACAAGCTGTGATGGAACAATATTCAACAGGCGCAGCAGCCACCCAATAAACTAAAACCCCAAACTGGGCAATAAAACATAGATCAACCAAACAACATTTAGGTGAGATGCATCATTCAATTAATTAAAAGAAATCTTACAAGGCCCCACAAACAAATAAATGCTCAGATGAAGGAGACGATGGCACAAGTGCTGTATCTTTCTTCAACTGCGGCAGCCAGATGAAGTTTTATTTCTGGTACTTCATGCAAAGTCCTTGCACCTCAGCCCTAGCAAACCTGCTTTGCTAGGTGACTCTAACTTTCTCAGTAATGGGGAGCCTCAGCTCATTGCCAAAATTCTGATTTTTTTAAACATATCCCAGAGTAAGGTTTCTCTTCAAGTAACAAAACATGTCTTCACATCGATCAAGTGCTCCTGTCCACGTTAGTTTTACTTAACAAACCCTAAAGAAACATTTAATTGGGTTCCCTTTCCAGATGGTTCTTATTAAGTGCTTTCAGCCCCTCTCGAGCTGCAGACGAGCTCCTGGGCGCGAGTGCTCGCACCAGCATCGCGCTTCCAGCCAGCCGACGCGGCGGCAGGATCCGCAGGGGCATCTCGAGCCTCCGCGCAGACCCCGCGGCCGCATCTGCAGGACGTCTGAGCACCCAGAGCTGCCAACCGGAGCTGGCGGGACTCGGGGATCCTCAGTGCCTTTGAAAATGAGGGCATTGCTTTAAATTGTCTCACCTATGCGCACTGAATTATCCTCAAGACACTTAACGTTTTCCATTAAATATATAGGGCTGTAGCCTAAGTGAGGAAACTGAAGTTGAGAACAGTACGCGGCAGGTGCAGCCCCCGAACGAGGCTCCTAACCTGGGAGGGTCCCACGCGCTGGTCCAACCGGGGACACCGCTGTGCAGAGCTGCCCCAATGTCCAGCACGTTTCCAGCCTGACAAACACGCTGGGCCCAATCAAACTCCTTGGGTGTAAGTCTCTATTCCCTTACACAACTATCCTTTGCAAAGGAGTTTGACTGGGCATCTACTACTGTCTTTATTATTGAAAACAACACCTCAAACATCATTTAAAATCAGTTTTTCCTCTATTTCTTCCTCCTCATCCCCGTGCCGTGTATCCAGAGCCTAGTTCTGCAGCGCTGCCCAAGTCTAGCTGTAAGTAGCCCCAGGCAGTGCCCAGGCAGCCCTGCCCGTGGCCGAGCGCGCTGGTGCCCCACGACGCTCAGCGAGCGGCGAGGGCAGCTGCACCCAAGGGCGAGCAGCCTGCGAGCAGCCTGGCACCCCAGGAGCAAGAAGTTTGGCCATTGATGATCATGTAAAGATTTTGTTTAAAACAAACAAACAAACAGACAGACACTGTTTACCAACTAACATTCTTGAATTCTCTTTTGCTTCCAAAGCACCCATTTTCCATGGGAGACATTCCCCTCAATTCTCCTAGAAAATAAATAAAACCCAGCCCAGGTGGAAAAGACAGAAGGATAAAAGACTCCATTAGTACCAACCAGATATTGATTTACGTTTCCTGAGAGTCCAGCTCTAAATCTAGTCATTTAACAATCTCTCTGGGATGGAGAGATCACCTGCTGTTTGTCCTCCCTCTCGCCTCTCCTCCCACCCAGGCCCAGTAACATTAATTACGTGCAGGGTGGCTTGTAAAACAGGCCAACATGGGCATAGGAACTCATCCACTGCACCACCACAATCCCAGACAGAGAGACAAGGACACAAAGCAGCTGAACAAATAGACAAAGGTAAATATTTTGAAGTTGCCTAAATCATTTTTCCCTTGTGTTGATAAACAAGAAAGCAACACTATGAGGTGCCCACTTCAAATGATGCTCCCGTGCTAGCTAAATAACACAGAACAGTCTTTCTGTTCTGTTAGGAGCTGCCTTACAGCAGGAATTGTTTCTCTCAGCTGAATAGCAACGCTCTTTTACCACTAAAGCCAAAGCGGGTAAGAATTCAGCATTGCCAACAGAGATCCCATCCACCAGGGCCTCTAGATCCCTGCCAAAATGCCCTTCACTTATTTTAGTTTATTTGCCCGTGACAGAGTATCATGTCCATCCAAAATCAAGGACATGATCCAAATTTTTCTAGCATCTAAGAAAATTTTCCATCAACTTAACTGCCCTTCTTGCATTCAAGCCCTAATCTACACCTGCTTTGCATTTGCCATAAGTATGGTACCCAGAGACTAAATCAACATCTTTTCTTGTCTTGTATTTACTCTGGCCTGTCCAGATTGTACTACTGTGCACTGCAACCATTCAAAAGCCAAAGGTGATCCTGACAATTCTAATATTTAAAATACACGAGATTAAAAACAAGAAAGGGGGGATTTGTATTTCTTTTCTGAGTTAAAAGCCTTGAGGCTGCCTCAGCCTTTACCTGAGAACTACTAAGCCCTTGCTGTATGTGAAAACTGCACCAATTGCAACTCAAATTGCTCCTTAAACCCCAGAGCAACCCATCGCGGGAAGCCTTGCCCGGCAGAGAAGGAACAGCCCTTCCTTTCTGCAGCCTGCCCAGCGAGTCGCAGCCGGGAAGGCCGTTCGCGTTGCAGCGGGGCCGCGCGCCGGCTCTCGCGCAGGGTAACGCCGTGGGACACAGGCACCGTCTCCTTCCAAGCTCCCGAGACGCCTGGTGAAACCTCGACCTGGTCGAGACCCACCAGACGCCTCGGAGAGCTGCGGGGCAGCAGCAGGGGCCCCGCGGGCTCCTCCCTGCCCGGCCCTCTCGCTGCCATCAGGGCTGGTGCAGGAGCTAGCAGCTCCTTGTGGCTGCAGCTCATCCTTCCCTTCAAAGGTGACAGGAGTTGCAAGGAAACACAGAGCATTTGCAAGGTGCGCTCCCAGGCCAGGCCCTGCTGTGCCCAAGTTTCTACCAGCGACAGGAAGGCAGCGGCCAGGCTTTGTGCATGACCCCGCGTTTTGTGCAGCCACAGGACAGGCTGGTGCAGACTGCTACACACACACGGAAACCACTCCAGCCTTCCTGAATATTGCAGCAAACATAAATCATTCACTGTGTGCCAGGAACAGCCCTGCGCTTCTACTACGTACGAACCAAAAAAGAAGGAAAAAAAAAGACTTGGAGATTTGAGATTTCACCTTTATTTTAGGAATAGCACTGACTAAGCAACTAATTTCTTTTGAGACATTGTTACAGGATAAACAATTTCTACTTTCCACAAAGCAAACCGTGCATGACAGAGCGGCACTGCAAGGAATCAGGCAGATCACCACATCAGTCAATCACTTGTATCCTCAGAGGGGGCTGCGTGGCCTCCTGGTTGCAGTTAAGGCCCAGGTCTGCCCTTGCGTGGGCTCAGCCTCCTTGCAGCATAGGATGCTGCACAAGCGGCCAGGATTCTCCTCCAGGCTACAGCTTAAACAAATGGGAAATCTGCAAAACGCAGGTCTTTAGTGCACTTGCTTCATTGCCCAGGCCCATTCCTTTGCCTTACATGAGTTAAAACTATTTAAGCTCCGAATCTTCACAAGTGCCTTGAACTGAAGCGTGCAGGAGGAGCGTGGTGGGCTCCTAGCACACAGGGGGACTCCACAGGGGTAAATGCAGCAATCCAGCAAGACTCAGCTAAAAATGAAACGAGATAGAATAAAAACGCAGGGCGTTATATCCTGAGTGGTGCTGATGTGCATTTTTTAACAAAAATTCATCCTTCTCAAACAGGATTGGAGCAAGCCTTAACAGAAACATTATTACACTGCAAATTGCTTAACCAGTCCAAGGCGGTGAAATATCACCCTCAGCCTGCAGCGCTAGAGCCACCCAGGCACATAAATCAGCGCCGCTGTTGCTGCTCTCACCAGGGCTGGGTGCTCCCACCGGCCTCTCCCCAGCCCTCAGACGCCTCCCTCGCCTTGCTGCATAAATCAGCTGGAGCCCGGGCTGCTCCCTGCTCTTCCAGGGTGATTGGAAGGCCCTGAGGGCTATTTCTGCCTCCCGCTCGAGGAAAGCGTTCGCTTTGTGCAGTACCGTGTGATTTGCAAACCCCCAAGCGCTGCTGGCTGGTGGGTGGTGCAGAGGAACAAGTGACTCACAACTCATAGTGGAAATATTGGGGGGAAAGCGTTTTAAATAGGCAGGCAAGTACAAAATGGCAAGCCACAATTACCGGGCTGCCTACACCCCCTGCACCGGGAAGCAAGCCTGGATCTTTGCTATGAGAAGACTAATGCCCAAACATCTAGAAGTGCTGCAGTTGCTGCTTTTTGCTTCATTCTCCTGGTAGCCTCTGTGTGCTCTGAATCTGCAAAGTCCTAAGGAAATTCAGAAAGAAACTAAGGCACCAAATTCCAGTAAGACTGTAAGGAAGAAAAAAACACCAAAAGCCATTGCTGGAATGAAAAAGCTCTTTTCGGTCTTTTAATACATACAGATGAAATCTTGCAAAAAAAAAAAAAAAATGTTTGAAATTAATAGCTTCATATATATCCATTGGCCACACTGGTTGTTAAGAGATCTTAACAACCTTCCCCAGCCTCATGCTGCACAAACACCACAGCATTTTGGCCCCCAAAGCAGCCGTCTCACCTGGCTGAACCAGGAGCCCTGCTTGCCCTGTCCCTTCCACACTGCTCCAGTAGCGCAGCCCGAGCCCCTGACAAGCCCTCCTGCTGCTGGGCTCGAGCACACAGGGCAATACAGCCTGGGAGGCCTCATCCCCAATTCTCACTGCTGGGGACAGCTGGAGCTGGAGGAGGTTGAGGGGGAACCTGCTAGCTCCGTTGCAGACCTGCGTATAGAGAACCAGCAGGCAAGAACAATATTGCTTTTCTTGGAGGCCGAGAGGCCTCCAGAGCAGCCCCAAGGGCAGCCTCTTACTCGCACGCCCCGGCTCACGCTGCAGGAGGGCTGGGAGGCTCTCTGGCCCGCGCGTCCGCAGCGCAGAGCTCGCCGGCGGGCAGCCCGCCGCAGCGCAGCCCGCTGCAGCCAGCCCAGTGGCCGCGCCGGGCAGGAGACGCCGGCCCAGCGGCCGGCGCTGCCCTCGCCCAGGGACCGGAGGAGAGGAGAGGGGAGGGAAGCGCAGGCTCCCGCCCAGCCCGCGCTGCACGTCCGCTGGAGCAGCCTGCG
>JAWLRI010000460.1:3053694-3161044 GCA_034781795.1 Crypturellus tataupa | reverse complement strand
AGCCTGCGTGTCATTCCCGAGGCACAGGCACCACCGCTTCTCCGGGCGCAGCGAGACCATGCAGCCCCCGGGGGGTTCCACAAAGGCACAGAGATCACTGCGGGCCCAGGTTTCTGTTAGAACAGGCAGCTGCTTCACACGGTCTTAAATATTGGTTATAAAGTACAATCTGAGACCAAGAAATCATGGCAGGGCCTTATTTCTACAGAGCACCGTGTAAGGTGTCATTTTTAAGGACACATCCACAGAGCAGCCTGAGTGGCTGGCCTCTTTATCTGTCATTATGCCACGAGCCGCAACTATTCCAGGTTTCCCCTTGGAGAAAAACAGTAAGACTTGAATCTCAGCGAGGGCTCTCGACTGAACAATGAGCAATGCAGCATTTACTGCATTTCTCAAGCCCTAGTGTGCTGGAGGGATTCCTGCATCTAAGGCAAATCTACAGCACAGAAAAGCCAGGCTCTGCCATCTCAGGCACAGATTTCCCTAACAAAAGAAAGTTGCCAATACCAGATTGCTCCAGCTTGATTCTGAGGAGCATTTCAGCTCCAGGAGGAGAGAGAAACAATGGAACATCTTATTTCTGTAGCATCATCCCAAAAATGGATTCAAACATCTGACAGTCCCGACACAAAGAAAAATAAATCTGCTTCCACACACATTCCCCCAAGTACATGCGTGTAAGGATAAACTATTCTTCTCTCAGTCAAACCTAGGAGAAAGCTCTGCATTTCCCCTCCCGTCGCTGTTACAAACTATTTGCAACTCGCAGCCGGCCGGGCTGCGCACACCTCTGCATCGCCCCTGCAGTCACCGCGGCCCCTCGCGGCCCCGCGCCTGCCGGCTCACGGCGCTCACACCACCGCGGTGCACCCGGGGCCAGCGCTGACACCTCAACTGCGATGGTAACAAAATTAAAACCAAAGAAACCCCTGTCAGAATTTGACACAGATCAAGGTACCTTTTTCTTGCGATCCCGGGATCTTTTCCTGTGTTTTCTTTTTTTCTCGGTCTCTTCTTCGGCATTGATTTCTAAATCCCTGTTTTTCTTTAACTGCGATGCTGCGTGAGCCATAACGCATTAAAAATCCTCTCCGGCACCGCTCCCGCGTAAGTGATGATTTCCTCGGGCACCTCTAGGCAGCCCGCACAGCGACCGCTCCGGTGATTGGAAGGAGAGCTGTGACCAGAGCCAGGCACACGGGCAGGATTCAAGGACCTCACAGGCGCTTGCAGTCACTACCAGAATACCCGCTTGCAGATTTCTTCCTGTACCTTGCTGTACCTGCACCTCTGTAAAACAGCGCAGCCATCGTAACGCGTCTCACGTAATGAAAAAGACAGCTGGGACAGAGAACGCTGTATTATGGCTGTATCCCCTGCCACCAGCTGGAAGTGCCTAACTGACTCCGGCGAAGGGGGATGCTGAAAAGGAGCGCTTTCTATTAAATAAATTCCTGAACAATAACATACGATGCTTTGTCTTTTCTTTGCTAATCCTAAAGCCTATTTTTAAAACCTATGAAAAAAAGGAGAGCTGGTGATCTATGCTTTTCAGCCAGTTTTGCATGGTAAGTCATTTAACCTATAATGAAATGGAGCAGCTCCTACTTTAGGTTAACTGCTGACGGTGACAAAAAAAATAAAATATAAATTTCTTTTTACCATGGAGACCCTGCCTGCATTATGCACAAAACAATGCATGCATTGCCATATCTTAACAGTGTGTCCTTTATACCCATTTTTCAATTACGTTACATTTTGTGAAAGAGGATTACAGAAAGCCCTGTTGTCTTTTCCCCCTCTTTTTTTTTAAACATACTTATTACAACACATCATACAGAGGGAGAGATGCGATCATGCTAGTGTGCGAGACAGGCATTTAATTCATGGGAGATTTCCTGGCACCATTCTTTTATGTGGTCAGAAGAAAGGGGAATCTGCACGGTTTTCATGTAGTTAGAAATGTACTTTTAGGCTTTTATGTCAAGGCTCGCTTCAATCATCTTACTATTTTTGCCACCTGAGTCCTCAATGACTGCAGCTTTTGAATATTCATTACGGGAGGTGAAGAAGCAGCAGTATTCCAGGCCTGCAGGAGGACCTTTTACTAGTATGAACACAGGGCAGGCAGCTAGTAAATCAGGAACCATCTTTTTTTTCCCCCCTACACAAATATGAGCGATCAGCAGCTTGCCGAGGAACTGCTGATTTTACCCTTTCCCAGTATTCCTGCTAGCATGCTTCCTAGCAGCGCAGACCAGCATTTTAAGGCAGTCTGATTCCTTTCAGATAAGCACTTAGAGATTCCACAAGTAAAAAGGGTCATTCTACATGATACTAACATATCCTTCTGCAGGGGCAAAACGCAGAATTTACTGAAAAAAAAAGGCTGCATTTAAATTTGAAGTTCAAGTAGCCAAGTCCCATTGAATCTTCAGGGTGTAGCATAAAATCCGGAGGGGTTTTGGGAGGCTGCGACTGTTCCTCCCTGGCTGGAGGAGTCTGCCGAGGCCAAGATCCAGGGAGGGACATGTGTCCCCTGCATTAGTTTGCATGTGACACTACCAGAAGCAAAATACCTTACAAATCTCAAAATCAGAAGCTACTATGAACACGTTGGTTATCCAGAAGGCAGCACATAGTGCACTGCTTGTCTGCTATTCGTGGGCTAATAAATTAAGCCCCAGAAGTTGCTTACTTTGGGATGACGTTTAAGAAATGCTTACGGATGGAGACCGGTTATGTGACCTCAGGGACCTTTCTTCCCAATATAGTAAAATCACAGATTCCTGCCTGCACCCAGAACTCCCTGTAGCCACATACCAGCAGGCACCCCTCCCTCCTCTTCCTCTTCCTCCTCCTCCCCTCCCTAACGCTTTCCAAGGCTCAGAGCTGTGCCTGTGGCGGGTAGTGAAGGGGAATGCTGCACTTCAGCAATCCGTGGTTTTCCCTGACCAGAAGTAAATCCCCATTTCTCCACGTGCTAAAAGCTTGCACAGACATGTTCCTGTTTCTGAAGGAGCGAGCAGCAGAGCTGAAGGACGCTCAGGAGCGCGCTGGGAACTAAGGCAAGGCCCTGGCTCTGGGCCCAGCTCTCCACAAAGCGCAAAGCCAGACTCAGGTCTCCACCGGCGCTCCAAGGTGCGACTCACGTGTCCTGCTGGAGACAGGAAAGGGGCCAAACTCACTCACTGAAGGACTGGACGGTGTGTGAGAAACCATCCCATTCAGGTGCCTGGTGCTTCTTTAAAGCAAGGCTTCAGTTTCCAGTTTCCTGATTGACCTTGGGAAGTTATTTGCTCTTGAGCTCAGTTCCTCCTCTGTAAAACACAGTTCACGTTAGTTGCTCTCTCTGACAGGATTCAGTTAGCAGAGAAATGCTACTGCAAACAGATACGATAGCACTGGGTCCCTTTTCTTTCCACCTGGACCTGGAAGAGCCAAGAGCCTTTGCCTTAGGGAATCATCTCCTCACTCGAGCTGCAAATGAAGTGAATCTTGCTGCCCTTCACCACTGTCCAGCTCATCCCGGATGCACCGTAAGCCTTTTAACCATCCCAGCCTGTAGTTTATGCCTAAATAACCTCTTTAAATGACAATATAAATAATGTATGTATAATAAAGAGTTGGACATTTATAATGCTTGAACCATACTTTTTTGAATGTTGGCACAGAGAATAATTTGTGCATATGTAGGTTAAATGCCCTAATGTCACCAATATCTTATGCACAGGCCAAGTACTGCGCATGTAGAAAGCAGCTCAAGCTTTTATTAATGAGAATAAATTCAATAAGATAGGGTAATAAGTGAGCTTGCCCCATCCCGTAAGATATACATAAGCGCAAGGATTTGATCCGTCAGCCAAGCCTGTTTCATCCTAAGTATCTTTTCAGCTAATTAACCAACTGGACCAAACATGGAGATGTTTTTATTATATGGATTACAACGCCGGCTTGCACAGCAGAGTTCAAACTACTCCTGAATTAGATTTCGAGGGAAAAAAAGAAAAAAAAGGCGTCTTTTCAAGCATGATTTCAGAAGCAGCCCCTTGGCTAGGAAAGTGGTGCCCGCCAAGAGGGAACCAGATCCCTCGTGGATCGGAGCAGTACCAGGCAGCTTCTGCATAGCTTGGAGGCTGGAGCAGCCTCAAATAGAAAAGAGATTATGAAAAAAGATGCAAGTCGAAGATTCGGACCCCTGGGGAAACAAGACTGTATAAGCTAAATTTCTGCTTTTGAGAAATGGCAAAGGGGCACAATTCTTGGAAGGTGACAGGGCACTGCCAGACTGATAGTTGGATGAAACGTGAAGCTTTTCGTGCCAGATGTCATAACTCACTTTAAGGGAATTAGGTACTAGAAAACTTCATTAAGTGCCACTTTTCAGACTTCAGTAAAATTATTAAGCTATTTGGTTTTACCCTTAATTACAAAGTTAATGAAATGTCAATTCCAGTTTCAGCACATCGCGTACACTTCTGATGCACTATCTATCATTCACCCTAACTTTAGCTTCCTGGAATAAAAGAAAATGTACACTTTCTCTTAGTGCAAGGGAAGCTCTGCTTAGCTTCATCTACCATCTTCCAGTGGCTGAAAAGCGATTTTATCGGCTTGACACTGAGGAGTGTCATTTGGCTTAGTTTAACCCATTAGTCCCACTGCGAAAACTACATTCAAAAGGGACTGCAAAATGGCATTACCACATAACATCGAGAGCGTGAAGAAACCCAAGCTGGATGGAAAGCCTTGGCAACACGGCTACTGGAGCTAGTCACCAGCGCATGGCATGAAGATGGCAGCACCACATTAATAGTTATTTTAAATAATTTGGGGTGAAGGGGCAGAGGAAAGAGAGAATCATGAAAATACGGGTTTATTAAGAAGATGCCGAACAGCTGCCTAGGAAAGCATCGCTCCTAAGGGCAGAAGGGATGCCCAGGAACATGCAGCGCTCATGCTGCTCAGATCACTGCGGATCAGCAAAGGCTTCGGGTCTGTCACGGTGCGGGAAGGTCATCGAGACAACTCCCAGTGGAAAACAAACTGTGTTTCCATTTCCCCCAACACTTAACACAAGAGGTACAACTAGAACACAAAGAGCATACAACAAACAAGAGCAAAACACAGAAAATAAAGCCAGTGCTTATCAGTTTACACTTTAAATGCTTCCCTTCTTTGGGTTCCGTGCAACAGGACATGTGAGGGGTTGCGGAAGATGAACCCATCTTGCTGCTAAAACACCGCTGGTTTGCTTTGCTGTGCCAAAAGAAGCACTGGAAGTGAAAAGAAGAGAAAAAGAGGACAAAAGAAAGAACCAGAAGTACTAGAAAGTGGGGCAATATTGATTTTCCAATTTGTCAGAATATTTAGCACTTTGGGAAAAAAATATTCAGAGAAAGCAGGAGTTCCAGCTGAAAAAAATGCAGTGCGAAACTTAGGTAACTCATAAAAACCCCTTAAAGGAGACTCTAGATCAGGCAACACTCACATGTACTAGACTATAAACCTAGTACATCAACAACTAAAAAAGAGAAATTAGAAACTTATTAAGCATCTGGTTTTACTTTCACCTCCTATCCACACATGCAATATCAAGGCACAAGAAATCTCCAAACATGCCAAGCATCATTGCAGGCCACTGAGTAGGAAACATATGGAAAATGAGAAGTTCAGGGCTTCTTTGCCCTTCTGTTCTCCACTACTGCAATTCGAAAGTTTCCTCCATCCCTGCCTCCTATTCCTAGCAGGATTCAGGAAACTGTGAAGAAGGGAAAGACCTCAGAGCTGTTTGATGGAACACTTCTTCGTGCTTGTCCCTTAACTTCACCGCACTTTCAACAGAAAAAAAAAGAACTGACAGAATAATGTTTCATCTCTTATTTGACTGGATTAGGGCAATAGCAATTAAAAAAAAAACAGTTTAAATGACAAGTTTGGGAATGTAGCTACAATGGCCAAATATTTAAAGATGGGATATTTGTATAGTCCTACCAAGAGTCTTTACTTCTTCAATGTGTCTGTCTCCACCAGATACAGAAGACACTGCAGAGCGCTCAGCACAGAGATTATAATTCCTGCCTTTGGATGAAAGGGAATAACATTGTTTGAGGTCCCTAACAAGAAGGAAAGCTAAAGTGAAATTACACTAACAACAGTTCAAGGACTGCATAAAGAGAATTTCATCTCTGACTCATAGCAAACTAAAGAAAAAATACTGGTAGACCTTATTTATAGGAGTACAGGAATTGGAAGTGGGTTTGTAGGTGGAGTTGAGGAGAAACTCAGGAAAGGTATCAGACGCAAGGAACACAGGAAGATATTGTGTCTCTAAACTGATGTTAAGCAAATACAAACTCAGTTCCCTCTCCTCCTTCTCCCCTTGAGCAGGATACTGATAAAAACATACAATTCCTGTGAATCACTAAAATTATACACACACATTTAGAATTTAGATTTTTCTATATTTTCTCTACAAATTAAGTAACAGATTAAAAACAGGACTTAAATTCACAGAACTGACATCTTTATGATACTGACAAAAATCACTCACACTGTGAAACAGCAGTGGACTGCGTTCAAACTTCCTACCAGCTACAAGTTGTACCTGAGCGTGCTATAAGGGCACGAAAAGCAACATTTTTTTAAAAACCCATGATTGAAACTATGCAAGAACAATCGCAAATCGGGACTTCCCAGATGCCTAAATCCACAGGAGGGCACACGCTGAGGCAGGTTTCACTGGTGGCACCTCTGCAGATCACAGCACCGCGGCCACGAGAAGCTGGCGCACGGCGGGGGATTGAGAGCAAAAGTGTGTTCTGCGCCCGGTTTGTACCGCCACACACAGCCTCAGCGCTGCCTGCGATTTGAGGGGAGGGTTCATCTTCTCCTGCTCTGCTTCAAAACAAAAAGAAATGTGAATAAATAAAGCCGTTATGATTCAGCAAGCTTCACGAGAGTGAATTATTAATGCCCGGTGCATCTCAGCTTCTGCTCCTGCATCTAAAGGGAGGAACCAGCTCACTCCAGGCTCTGGTACTCACCTGGATTTGCCCTGGGCCAGCTGCAGGAGACCAAGGAGGCTTCGCATGGCCTTCGGGGCCACCTTGGCTGCTCCACGAGCTCTGTCCCCCACAGAGGGGGCAGAGAGGGAGGGAAGGGAGAGAAAGGAGGGAAGACGGACAGACGAGTTTGGTGTCAAGTCCTGCTCTACCTGTTTTGGAACTCCAGGACTACCAATAAAGCTGCCTCAGCGTAGGCATGGACGGCTGCAGCGCTGCGATACCTGCACATGTGTCAGGGCAAGAATCTGCCCGAGCAAATGACGGTGCCAAACGGAGCAGGACAGGGGCCAGAGGCACAGAGAGATGCAACACCTGGGCCTCCAGTCAGCTCTACTTCTTGCCCAGCTGCAGTCAATAAACGCACGCGTGTTAGAGGCTAAGGGAAATGCTGACCACGGGACCCTCCACACCAGCCACCCCGCGCTGCTGGTGAGGGGCAAGGGAGGCTGCTGCCTTCAGAAGATGTAAAAGGAACAAATATTGGTCCCTGCAAGCAAAGGCAAGGTTCGAGCACTCAGTGAAACGGGGGCAATCACTGGGAGTGGGGAGGTTGACCAACTGTCCCCATCTTCTGGTCGCAGCACCCAGCACAGAGCTGCTCACAGCCTCACTTTGGGTAAGTAACTGCAGGATAAATCAGCCAAGGAGTCATCTGCAAAGCTGCTAGGAAAAGGCTTTCTTTGAAGGTTTCCGCATTTCCCAATTGCCACGAGACTTTCAGCTGCCTAGGTTTTTACTGGAATTGAGGGGTGCGTGCAAAAACACAGAGATTCCAAGCAAGGAAGAGGAAAGTTTGCTGAACTTGGTTTGAATTCTAGCTATTTTTCACTTTTAGTTTCTTTAAAGTAGTTTAATTGCAAAAAAATATTTACTACCAACAGCCCGCGCTCCCAAGGCAGTGAGAACAGACAAGCAGGGGCCAAGGAGGGACACGGGCCCCTGCCCTCCCCACAGCTGCCCCTGCCCGCTCCGAGGGGCTCTCAGCAACAGAACAGATCTACTCCCTCTAGCTTGGATTCCACGCTCCCCATTCTAGCCAATCTCGGAGCAGAATTACCAGGGAACACCCTGGTTCCTGCAGTTTCTTCAATTTTTAAAGAAAGTTTTTAAATGAAAATAACAAAGCAACACACCAAGCCTCTTTAGCATAAGAAGCTCATTAAATGAGACGCCTTAATTATTCATTATTCATTTTCCTGTGTTCAAATGACCATCTTTGTTACATTCCCAAAGGATTCTCACCATAATTAAGTCAGGGGATCATTAAAATCTCAACATGCTGCCCAAGGAAGATTTCGGGACTGTAGGAGTTCTGCACACTCTATGTAGCAGGAATGTGACTATTCTGCTTTAAAAAAAGTAGAAACCAGAAATGCACTTGGAACTTAGTAACAAGAGGCAGAATAGTCACATTCATATTCTTCAGGTGAATTTTCTTCTCATCTTCCAAGGAGTAAATCCACACACACACCAGTTCAAGTCTACAAGCTTGGTACTTAAGAGAATGACATGTGATAATTCTCAGTTTTCTACAAAATAATAATATCAAAGAAAATTTGTGGTCATTTTAGAAAGTTTTCCATTTTATTTGTTCTGAAAAAGAATTAAAGCCCAATTATTATAATTTCAGAGCTAAAACCTCCCCAAAAAAGCTTGTAACAAGAAACATAACTACCAAAAACTACAGTCAGAAGCACAACTAAAGTTCATCACCGCTACCAAAAAGTTCAGAAATGTTGTTTATACATAAATTTCACACAAAGCTCTTCTCCAAAGGAGGCTCAGTTCTTTCTTGGCCCAGCAAGACTAGACCAGTATTTAAAAACAAACCCCAAACAAATATCCCCCAAATTCCTGTATAATAATCACTACAGATTAACTGTATTGTTGTGGTGCCTGAAAATAGGGCACCAATGTGGTGCCCTTGCCAGAACAAGACAGCAAGTGGAAATTTCTGCCTTGATCTGTTTGTAAGCTAAAAACAACACACAGGAAGGGAGGAAAAAAAACCAAGTATTTCTCCTGCTTTAGAGAGGGATAACTGTGACTTGGAGAAGTTCAGGGATTGTTTTTTCCCTCTATATTGTATGAGGAACTGAACATAAGCCAATGCAAGGCAAATACTGTGTCGGGCTTGTACAGAAGCAGAAATATCACCTTCAAGATACAGGAAAGAAATCTCTCCTGCACGGCTTTGCTCAGGTCTCAGGTCCAACGCGGTCCCTACTTCAGGCACAAAATTCCTAGGGAAAAGTTGTCAGCTGGAGATGCAAAGAGCTGCTTGCCTTAACTCTGCAACCGCTCTTCACAAGACAACACTGAAGGCCTCTCTGAGCCTGTGGGTAGCAGTGGCTTTGGGCACATATGTGGATCCCCTTGCACACAAGGACAAGGATCGCCCAGACAGCAATCTTGCTCGTTTGTCCCTCTGCATCTTTCAAAAAGGCAAAAAAATAAAGCAAGCCAACACAAATGGGAGGATAACCAACCTCCAATCCTAGAAATCTCCTGGATTAAGTAATTTGTCGTCACCCGGAAGGTAATAAGATGAACTGCAATCAATCTGGATTTGTCAGGAGGAAACTGTCAAATTAATTAAATTTTGTTTTATGACAGGGTGGCAGGTGTTGAAGACATGGGAAAAGCAATACTTGTCATTTATCTGATATTCTCATAAGCAAGATAAGGGTCATAATGTTGATGAAACTATTGCAAGATTAATGAAAAAGTGGTTTGGTAACTGAAACGAGGAAAGAGATATTAGCATTCATTGTCAAAGTGGATGGACAGCGTACAGGAGTCTGTCCTCGCTCTGCTTCTATCCAAGGCTTTCATTAGACAATAAAAGTTTACTATAATACAAGTAGCAGGAAACTGCGAAGTACATGTATGTAAGATAGGACTTTT
Organism: Crypturellus tataupa; assembly: GCA_034781795.1. Lineage (NCBI taxonomy): Eukaryota > Metazoa > Chordata > Aves > Tinamiformes > Tinamidae > Crypturellus > Crypturellus tataupa. The sequence continues at coordinate 3,151,067 of JAWLRI010000460.1, read as the reverse complement.
AGCTCAGAATTATAATGAAGCCCAGAGGAATGGTTCGGAAAACATGAGATGAAATCCATTCCGAACGACAGGAATTTCTGTGGGCAGGCAAACAGCTGTAGAGGCAAGGGAACAAGTGATCAAGCTGTTCCTCAGCAAGGTCTGAAGGTTAGAAAGTGGTACAAGCTGAAGAGGGGACAAAAGACAAACAGCAGGACTTGGAGATGACTAATGGAACATTGCAACAGTTGAAGTCCATCAAAGGCTGACAAAATCCAGGAGGAAACAGTCCCTTCTCCTTGCCCAGTATGGAGTGTAATAGAAGCAAAAAGCTGCCACATTTGGGTATGACATTGGAAACCTTTTTAACAATAAGGAAGGAGAGCGACGTTCCGCAAGGGGCTCCGCGTGCCACGTGGTGTCCTCCTCGCCGAGGGACCCCGAGGCGGCGCATGCGGCCCGCGGACGCAGCGGGGTGCCCCAAGGGCAGGCAGCCAGCGGGCAGCCCTCCTGCAGGAGGCGAGGCCAGAGACCTTCTGAGAGCAGCTCCTGAGAAGACATCCAAGGGTGGAAATCGGTAACCTGACCTGTACTTAAAAATCCCACTTTGAATAAATATCCTAAGGAAAAAAAAAAAAAAAATCACGTGGTACAGAAGAGATTAAGTAGAAAACCTAAACAAAAAAAAATAACAAAAAAGTAGGTCTGGTTCCATGTCTTGTGGCTCAGCTGCTGAGAGTGTCAACTTTGAATCCAGGCATCCCTGTGACCTAGATAACTGAGCTACTTAATACATAAGTGTTTATTAAAAGACTAATACGTAACTGCTTAATTACCAATTAATACATAAAAATCCAAATATGTGACCAAGTGTACAAATGTTTGAAGAAACTGAGAACTCCTCTGCCCTGGTTCACCCACCCCCCGCCAGCAAGCTGGAAGAAATACACAGCGAGTGTATGTGAGGCCATCGAGAGACCAAAAGCTCTGGGATATGAAGCTCTAGCTGAGAGCAGAACAGAGGCTGCTCTGCTGCTCTCTCTGAAACAGAGCCGCTTGCAGATGCATTCAGCAATCCGTGTGGGTGATACTCACCACATCCCACAGGGATCTCTGCACCAAGGGCAGGACAGTCTTCCCAGCTCCCAGGAGCTCATACCTAAGTCAACCTTACTGTGACAACACGTAATTATGTCATTGATTTCCATGGTGCATGATTTAATAATTTCTTTTTTCTTTTCCCAATCTGTGAGATTCAGCAAGAGTCAAATTAACAACCATTTTGCTGCAGACACTATGAACAAAGATCCAAAATGCAGATCCAATAGGAACTAAAATAGAAGGCTGGTGAGGTCTAAAAATATATTTGACAGACAACACTTAAAACGCAGTGAAATCAAATCTACAATTAATTTGTGGGTTAGAAAAGAACGAAGAGGAATTGACCACAATAAACTAGGTAGAACAAAGTGGATTTCTCAGCACAGGTCTGGGGAGAGATTTGGCACCACATAACATGTTACAGAACTCCCATCTAAGGAAGATGGTGGGATCCCATTACCTGTCCATTTAAAATTGAGGTAGAAAATACAGAAATGAACGGTAGAGAACAATCCCACATGGTCAGGGCAGGGCTAAGATGATCTCAGAGGTCCTTCCCATGTCTCATCCGATCACCACATTTTGATTCCACATCACGCCTGTGAGCGGAGGTCCCAGGCTCCGTTTCTGCTGTAACAAGCAGATGCTCTTCTCTTCTACCACACCAACGCAACAAGCAGCACATGAATTTACAGCTGCTCAGGGTACCAGACTAGTTAATACGCATCTTTTCCAACTATACATTACAGCTTTTTTAAAGCAGAGGAAATCTTTTCAGTTTCATTTAACTCTTTGAGGCCACATGCTCAGAGCTGGTGTATATTCTCCTGGCTGTTCTCGGGCAGCAGGAAGACGGGTAACCAAGGTGCAAGTGAGAGACCGCAACCCCCCTCAAAGGCAGCGCGGCTGGCAGTGCAGCCAGGCAGAGCCCGCGCATGCGGCAGGACCAGAACAGCGAGTTCCTCACCGTGTCGCAGGGACGGTGCAATAGGGAGGCTGCCTGGACCTGCTGCACGTTTCTTCCTAACACACAGCGCTAACGGGAACGAGGCAGGTTCAGCAGCTCCAGCTAAGAGCTTGAATGGAGCCTCTCTCTGCAACTTCAATCCTCAGCTGTTAGTATGGGCAGGACGCAATGGTTTTTTTTCATGCCTTTACATCTACACCACAAAAACTACGAATATTCTCTGCAGAGAGAAAAGCATAGCTTGGAATTCTGCTTAACTCCTCTCCCATCACAGCATTAATTCAAAACAGAGAGCAGTCAAGTTAGCAGCAGCAATACAAACTGGCAATGTGCATCTGATAAATAAAGACTTAAGATGCAGATGCAATAAAGAATCTGTCCAAAACCCCACACAATTTTTCAAATTTAAACAAGCTGCTCCCTGAGGAATGAACCCATCGGCTCTGGGCTTCCACACTGAATGTGCGCCAGGTCTCCCCACATTACTCCCTGCACAGCAGTTTCAGGTCCCCAGCACTGCCTTTTAGCCTTCATATCCCAAAAAGTCCCTTGCAGGCCCTCCCCTGCTCCCAGCCTTTCCCCCACCTCCCTGCACTGCTGCAGGCCTAACATTTTGTTAGAAAAGAGATGGAACAACTCTTCCCCATACTTCAATGCTTCTCCACCATCTCATCATGATGGAAAGGGACTATGGATATTTTGAAGCGAGAGGACTGATGGCTCTCTACATAGTTTGTAGCGAAGTTTAGTTTTATTAATTTCTCCAGAAGTGCAGATATAGGAAGATGAACGTTGATTTCTTGCTGAGGTAACAAGAACAAGTAGCAAGGCCACAGCGAGGCAGCCTGCAGCCTTTGCCTGCAGCTTAGCAGTCTCTGGGTAGCTCCTCAGCCTCTCACTGGTGCAACATCTATTTACAACCACCAAGTGGGGTGCATCAGTCTTTGGGAAACAAGCAGCAAGTTTTGTGGGGGCAGAAAGGTCCAGATGGGATTTTGAAGCCACGAGCCATGGCAATTCAGCACGATGTCAGCTCCCTTGCCCAGCAAAACACAGTTATCAACGCAGGCACCTCCCGAGCGTGCGAGGAAGTTGACACACACACCTACTGACCAAGGGCACCTCCTCGGGTTCTGCTGCTCTCCAGAGGGAGAATGTAGTGCAGAAAGATCCCTGCCTCTAGGTCCATGTCTACCAGAGCACATTCAAGTCGAATGAGAATGCAGTTAACCGGCCAGGACTCACAAGACATCTCTTCTCCCACCACAAGCTTCCTGCACTGCTGCTCCTGATACTTCTCTGGGACACCTGAGCATCTCAAAAGCAGCAACGAAGTTCCAAATGCACTTGGAATTAAAAACAAATGCATGCCCACATGGGACCTCATCATGCACAAGACTCCTATGGGAGAACTTAGACATCTTTCAAGGTGCACAGGGGGGTATTTCATAAGCTGCAGGCTGCATTCGTCTCCAAGCACAAACCCAGCGTGGCTCTCGCCACTATTAGGCAGCCTAAGGAACACAGCAAACAGCGCCGTTTGGAAAGCAGTACCCAGGTGCTCTGACAGGATTACTCAATGTAGCCGTTACCAAATGCCAGGTGAGGACACAGGGTCTGATGCCAACAAGCTGATCCAAGAGCTCCGACCAACTTTATTTTGGCACCAAGCAAGGATGGTAAGAGCTATATTAAGCATCTGCCAGGTATATAACGCACTCAGCCACTCTCATGCACGTGATCTGCTATCAGACTCGCACTGCTTCAGAGTTCAGACTACTAGCTGTGCATTTTGCCTTCCTCTCCATCCCAAATCCTGCACAGTTCACCCCGCTGTGACTTAAGAACAAGACCTGTCGAAAGTCAGGTCTTAGTACGTGCGACCTCGGGAGTCAGCAAAGCTCGAAGGAGGAACTGTGTGAACAGTGACATAATGACATTGCTTTTCTCCATAAGTTTCATTTCTAAAGTGCCACAATATTTCCATTTCCAACTTTGGAAGATCTCCAGAGAAGGAGACTCCACAACCTCTCTGGGCAGCCTATTCCAAGACTGTTCCAAGGCAAATTATATTCCAAAAGGAATACAGCGTTGTTTTCAAATCTGTTCCCAGCTCCTAATGTTATTTGCCTTTTTGATCTTGCTATTTTTAAAAGTTAGCTGCATAAAACTGTACAAGAGAGTAAGAAAATCCAGGCCACCCAACCTCCTATTCCTCTAGGAAAGTGAACAGATGGAGGGGACCCTTCCCTTCCCTTTGCGCTAAGGGTCCCATTCTGACTTCCCCCTACTGCTGTAAAGCCAACAGAATGACATCTAGTAACTGCGAGACGTTAAGGCAGAGCGAGTAGAGAAGAAGGTTCTCAGAAATGCCCCCAAGTCACGGAGAAGCCTCCTGGAAACAGCATCACAGAAGAGACGCTGACAGGCAGCAGACTAATGAAAGCTCATTTATTTCAGGGAAAGCCCGAGGTGGAGTTTCTGGAAATGAAACAACGGAAGCTAGTGGCATCTTGGCAGAGATACGAGCAACAAGATATCCTCCAAGCCAGGGGTTTGGCAGCAGCCCAGTAAGGAGCTGGGACTTGCTCGTGTTGTTAAAACCTTCAGTTAAACACAACTGAGCTGGAAAGTCACCTAAGCATTGAAAAGGTTTCTTTCCCCAATAATCTGCCAAAACTTGCATGCGGCAACATGTCTGAGGAGTGGGGGTTAAGCATTTCCAAAAGGTAAGTGATAAACCTTGGCCTCTATTCCAAAAGATCCAGTGGCTTTGCTATAGTCTGACTGCTGAATGACTGAGCATAAAATCAGCCCAAGTTGCCCAGAGACTTATGCTAAGTTGCTGCAGGGATATGTTAATGAAATCCTGCATGTTGACCAGCAGTAAAGCTCCATTCTTTACTGTCTCTTCATATCTCAAAAAAGAAAAGTTCTATCTTGCCAACATCACTGGAGGAAAAAAAGAGGGGGGAAATAGAGGAGAAACGATAATAACTATTAGTAAAACACAGCAGAGTATAAAAATAAACCTGTCCTGCAGAATTTCATGTAGATATTTGCCAACCAAGACACAAAATGAGAATAACTGTAGTTATTCTCATATTGTAGGGGCTGAATTTCAGCCCCTACAATAACAGGCACTTCTTTATAGCCACAGTTCTGTGCAGTTTCTGCTCCTGATCTCAGCACACGTTTGCTCTTCCCCTTGGTACTCGTGACGAGGCAGCCCTTACACTGCGGGGGGACCCGGCTGCATCCAGCTCCTTCCCTTCTGGCCTCCCCACTATGAGCATTGCCCCAGCCTAACTGTAGCCAGCGTGGATCACAGAACGGAGCGGCCTCCTGCTGCACATTTAGGTTGCGCAAACCCAGCTCCAAATGGGTTTGCTTCAAAGCAAGTTTGTACCACCTGGAGAAGAAAGGAAAATCCCCAGTGTCACGAGGATTTCACTTTCCCTTCATAGGGCACTGTAGCAAGGAACATGGAAAAGCTGTCCTGTTTTGCTCAAATTCCAAGGCTTTCTTTTTAATCTTAAAACAAATTCACCTAACACGGTCTACCATGGCATCGTGACATTTTAAACTCTTCTTGTGTGAGATTGCTTGATGCAGGGCCAGATCCCATACCCTCTCATCATTACAAAATACAGACTTAGCACAAGCGCAAGCCCACATATTGTCAGACACAGCTTGATTACCACCACTATCTTGCACACAGGCAGGAACAAAAGCTGGTTTCTCATCGATTGACTTGACCCCGTCCTCCGGGGTCCTCGCCATCCTCACTGTTCAGGCCATCTGCTCATCGCCGTGACAAGACAACTGCTCCTGGGGTCAAGAAGTGACACTGACGGTCTAAAATACAATAATTAGTGTGATGAAGTTCCCCCAAAGGACAAGTCCTCAATTTTCAAGGGCGTCTCAGAAGTCTGCTCAAAGTCATTGCAGGACTAGGGTTAGGTTTCCACACAGACACTCAAAAATTGACCCTGCGTGGGACATCTTCTCTCCTTTCATATTGTCGTGTTTTTAGAGTACACAGTTTATATTAGCAACAGCAAGGGCTTGTGTCACATAAAAAAAAAAAAAAAGTATAGGCAGATAAGCCAGGGCCATTTAAGATGACAGAGGAAAATGTAAGGGGAGTTGAGCATGTTATAATTTGCCCTAAGGGCATACTTATAGAAGAACTACCTTAAAGTACTTCCACTGGGTACTTCAAATCTACCACAAAATAAGGAATTTAGAATCATTTGTGAAAGAACCAAATTAAAAAGAAAAAACTTTTTACATACGAAATGCAAAGAGACAGAGAAGGTATAAGGTTATGCTTCATACCAACCACCTTCTATCACTATAGATTTCAAGATACCTTTAATCAACAGTGACTTTTCACTTTGATGGCTCACATTATTTTGACTTCTGCTGGAATAGCTAGAGTTAAGTGTCTGTTGCTATTTTCATTACAGGCTATCTTATGGCTCAGTTGCTCAAAATCTGATTTTGCTTTAAAACGAGATTTGGCAGGCAAATTCTATAGCCAAACTTGTGGGTTAATAGATTTGTCAAAGCAAAACACATCTCGTACATTGAAGAAAAAAAAAGAGGATGAAAAACAGAGAAAAACTTGCAACATCATCTAGTATTCAACAACCCCCCAAAGTTCACATCTAATCCACTCATGAGCTGTTCAGAAGGACATAGGCTGTTTTTTATCAACTGGCTTTGCTGTCACGCGTACATCTGACCAAGGCAGCGACATCCCCTCGTCCTTGTTGTTGCAGGGGACACCCCGAGCTCAGCTGCTGGGGGCAGTGATCTACAGCGTCCTGGCAGAGGGAGGCAGTTGCCCCCTGTCCGAGCAGGACAGCAGGACACGCTGCTGTGGGACACCTTACTGTGGCAGCCCGACAGCGACGCTGTGAGCCGGGGAGCCGAGAGCGGAGCCCACGGGGTCTGCAGCAGCCGCTCCCTGCTCGCCTGCACCGAGGCGGCTGCAGGAGGCAGCTCGTCAGCAGCTCAGGCAGGAGCAGGGCAAGGTGGCAGCAGCCACTCAGCATCGTTTGGACCCCATCGTGGGAGCTGAGATGGGATTCCACCGGGAAGAGAATTTGGCTCAAGCACCTTCTGCATATTCATCATGCACAGACCTGGCAGGAGGGAGACGCTGAATGAGGGTAAACTAGGTGACACTGGAGCAAGTTTGGCACAAATGCGTGCAGCAGCTAAAAACCACAGAGCAGGAAGCATCATAACCCTAACGATGAAATGCTCGTTGACCCTACGGGAGCCAGGAGTCGTATGGAGCAGCCAAAACTAGACGAAGGCAGCACAGGAGTGGAAGGTTAGAAGAAAGGGAGGAAGAAGAGCATTTAATTACATTATACACACCCAGGAACAGTGGCTCCTGGGAAAGTAAAGTGCAAATGTGAAGCAATAGTTGTCTGACCAGTGAAAACAGTAATCTGCAGACATTACTGACAAAACTTCCTATGAAGTTCTTCATGTCCAGAGAGATTTCAGGACATTGTAGAAATATCTCAAAAGTTAACAGTATTTTTGATGCACATTTGCCTCCCCTCAAAAAAATATTTCAAGTAAAAATGACATTGTTGATGTAAGTACACAACTAATAAAGTCCTGCATTGCATACAGGGTGCAATATCATAAAAAGTGGAACTTCCCAGTGACATACAGCGTGCCATCACGTGCCACAAGTTAAAGCTCTTTTGTACACATTTCTTTCAAAAGCAAAGACTAGAAACCTGTCTCAAAAAGGCACCAAGCCTTTTAAGGAGACACCAGGTATTTAACTGCATGCCAAGCAGAAACAGGAGTACCCTGGCTAATTTCAGCATATCAGCTTTCAAAGCGCATTCTTCAACCCCGCAACCTTGTGTTTCTTGAGGCACCCGCGTTGGAATGAGGCTTAGAAAATCCACACAGAGAGCAGACAGGATTCTGGAGCGCTACCATCTTGTGGACTGTCTAGGAAAAGCAATTAATTAAGCTTTATATTTACAACCAACTCGCACTCATCTGTACTAATTTGTGCAAACAGCACTACAATTCAGTTGGGTAAACGCTACACAGCGCTGGGAAGGGTTTTGTTTTTTATGGTTTGGTTGACTGCATCGAGATGCTTGAAGCCACGAGCCTTTCTGGGCAGAGGGCTCTCCCAAACCGCTGGGTTACCTGGAGCAGGGCAGGAGCCCTGCACATGTGCCCAGGGGCACATCGGGGCCTGAGAGATTTAGGAGAGCGCCTCAGCCCAAAATTCAATCCCAATATTTAGAATTTGCTTGGGTGGATAAATTACCTATGTATTTGTATATAACATGTATAAAATCACATATACAAAAAAAAATTTCCTCCCTATCGCAGCTACACCTGCTATAATTAATACTTCTTTTGCTGATTGCAGGGGCAGCCAGGAGTAATACTGCTGCCTTCTGCCACAAGGGAGCAGTTTTTAAACTTGCACTGGATGGTAAAGAGGTTTGCATGGGTCTAAACTGAAGAAGTTGCTTGTCAGTGGAGAAGGAATAGGGGGAAAGGATGAAATATACGTATCTTATCTCGAGAGCCTAATTATGTCTACCGAAAAGCAAATATATAATAGAAAATTCCATCCAGAAATTCTCCATTAATGCTATAGCAATAAGTGCAGTTTCACATTTATCTGTGAGGGTGAAAGTAAATTAGGGTGGAACAAGAGAAGCTGCGACAGTTGGGAGTCCCCCAGCAACAGGAACAAACACTGTTCTCCCTTCCCATCCCTTTGCTGTGACAGGTCCCTGCACAGAGCATGAAGTCAACACCACAGGTGAGGGTCAGGAGCTAAATAAATAACTTGCACGTGACCCTGATGAGGGCAGAATGCAGCTGGAAAGAGGATTTTTCTCCCCTTTTCATCTTCCCCACAGCCCATTTCTTTTTCCTGTTAAGGTGTCTATTAATTAAACATTGCACTGGCCGGTTTGACCTTCTCACTTGGAAATACGACCCACCAAGCCTCTTTCACTAATTATTCTGGGTGAAACCGATGTCTCTTTGTAAAACAGTCAAGTCTGCACAACAACTTCTTGTTCTGCACCTTTCTTGCGTGCATCCAAAAACACGCTAACAGCTTCCAAACACGCAGAGCGCCGCCATCCTGAAGTCTAGCTCGGTGTAACGGAAACTGGCATAAAGAGCAGAGGTCCAACCTGGATTTATAGCACACTGCCTGGCGGTATTGCAGTTTTCGTGTTCATAGTGAACTTAGCAACATATTTTTAATGAATGTTAAATCACAATTCAGTGTCATCATCTGCATGTAGATGGAATATTTAGAAAACATACACATGCCAAAATCCAGTTGCATTTCTCTAACATTAATATTATTTAAAAGCTACCAGTGCAATGAATTGTATTACTTGTAATGTTCCCCATTCAACTCTTAAGTAACTTGGGAATTATTATTTGGTAGTACCTAAAATACACAGGATTTCCCACATTTCTGTCCATTTGGTAGCAGAACTGTCTCTGCCCAAACGAATGCCGTGACCCTGTCCACATGAAAAGGAGTGGAAAGGTTTTCCATCATTTCCCCAGTGCATACAACAGCTTGTGAGAGGTTGGCACAGGACACGTGTAACACAGTGTATCAACAGGCCAAAACAGAATCTTGGATGCATGTACCTTGGTTTGGTAATCAGAGGGTTTGTCTTGCTGAGCCTTACTTAGCTGCATGTGTCTTCCTCAAGACAACTTTCGAGCACAAACACCATGCCAAACCACATGGTTTTACCTGATTGTAGTGAATTAGCGTGATGAAAACTCACAAACACATCAGAGGCAATAACTGAGCTGGCTCCTGTGCACGTGCACAACAGGCGACTCAGACAAGGGAAATCTATAAAGGCACAGGGTTAAAGAGGACATGTCCATTCTCTAGATGTCAGAGATTAATCACCATCAGAATCCAAAGATTTCACAGCAGCAATGCCAACGAAGAGAAGAGCCCTTGCCAAAACTCTTTAGCTATGCCCTGATTCAGCACTGCCACTCTTTGGCCTGTGCTGCCAGTGGTCCCTTCTCTCTGGGATGAGAACAGCGTCCAAGGAAATTCCAGCCTCTGCCTTGGCTGGAGGCAGCCGGTGCTGCAGCTGCAGGGAGCTCGTTGCCACAGAAGGGCAGAATTCACCCTTTCCCTATCGACTGCATGGAGTCTGACCCTTAGCATGGCAGGCCCTAAGGCTGGTTAATCAACACAGGCAGAGCTGCGGGTTCGAGCAAGTGCCCGGTTCGAGCAAGTGCCCCCGGGAGGCTGCTCCGAGCAAGGCCGAGCGCGGGCGCAGAGCAAGGGCTGCCCGTGCACCGAGTCCCTTCCTCCTGCGTACAGTGGCCACGGCCAACGCCACCCGCTGCTCCTCGCCACCAGCGAGGCAGTTGGCAGGCTCACTCTTGGTGATGAGCAGGAGGACACGGGAGTTCTGCTGCTCTCCCCTGCACCAAGGCAGTGTCTAAACACCCTCCTTTTCTCCCTCCATGATTCCCCTGCAGCACTTCCACAGCACCAAGAGTTTTCCTAGGATTAGCACATGTAATGAGCTATCTGACATCACACAACCGATCTAATGTTTAAAGAGGGTCACCACTTTTTTATTAAGATACTGCTACACATAAATATGGCTTTGTCTTTCGGATTGCCAAGGAATACATTCAAATCAGAGAGGCAGCATTATTCATTTTTACTTTATTTGTAGGAAAACACTGCAGCTGCTCCTAATGCAATGACATAATGCCATCCCTAGAAGAATCAATTCTGATGCAACTATTTTTTCTTTTCTTTTTTTTTTTTTTTTAAAGAATGTTTCCTTTTAAAGACCCTTCAGGTGCTTATTTACTGAAGGGGGAAAGGGAACAGCCTGATTTTTAAACATTAGGTTCAAAGCCCTACCCAAGCTAGAAGGGAATAGCAATCAGCACCCATTGGCAGCTGACTAACAAGACCCAACTGAGGAAAGCTGAGCTCCACCAGTGTAATGAACAAGTGTCTGTGCGCTTGCAGATGAGCAGCGGGGAAGAGCGCCTGCCACGCAGCTCCCACGTCCCAGACACAAAGGCACTGGAAACTCTCTACAACACCAGCAGCCAGCCGGGTGACCCTGCGTCGTGGCTACTCTGCGGCTCTTCTGGCCGCGTGCTCTGGGCTCCTCCCGCGAGGCAGAGCTGCAGGATGAGCTGATTCCACAACGCTATTCGCTCACCAGGTTCACAGTGAAACCGGACACATTCCCCAGAGCTGACATTAAGGGGCATCTAGTGACGCTAGAGCAAGGCACTCTCTGAAGTTCCCAAGTCTGCACATGCCTCGGCCACATGCCCACGCTCAACATGTGCTATCAGCGTGACCAGCTCTACGGCACAGAAATTGCTCATTAGCCACAGGTACATTCCCACGGGAAGGTTTAACATTTTTCAAATTGCTGAAATGCCGATGGGGTGTTTGGACAAGCATAAAAATTAGTAAGTTTATATTTAGAGAACTAATTCTTTTCTATGACTGTTTCTTCTTAGTAGACATGTTTAAAATTACACTGTTAAGGGTTTTAATAAAAGGGTTATTCACATTAAACAATTATATCATAAATCTATCACAATGTAAAGCTTCATTAGAGACATCCTGAGATGACACATTTCCTTTAACATGTATATTTGCCTTGGAGATGAAAAACTAACTGTACAGGTCCAACTAATAGTAACAAAAACACTCTCAAGGAGAAGATGGTTAGTAGCCAAGAAAACAAGAGAAATAATTTTCACGTGAAAGTTTCAAGGTATTTTAAAAATTCATCATCTCACTGTTAAAAACAGACCGCTCCCCTGCTGATTACTAATGCCTGCTTCCAAACTCGCGTTATTAATAATTAGGAGGATCTCTACTGGAGGGGCATATGGCGAGCCAATGCTGTCATCTGAGGGCTATTTCCAGCGAGCACAGCTCACAGCGTCGCTGCTCGCGCCTCCTGCGGCTCCAAGCCATCTTTCCGCAACCTGAAAGAGCTTCAGCTCTATCACGTGCTAAGCAAGAGCAGCTCAGCAGGGGGAAACCGGCCAAGACGACTAGGGCCTGCAGAAAGCAATACTGATGGATGCAACAAACAAACAAACAAACAAACCTAACCCCTTCCTCTCCAAAGGTCAGGTTTCCAGCATCCACTGAGCGCACTCCTGGCACTGTGAGAAGGGAGAGCCCTGCTAAGACCTAGGTTTGAGGTAATGAGCCCCGAGCCAGAATCCCAGCCAAGGCTGCTTTGTTTAGTTTAGCCACCAGCAGCAGTTTTCTACTACTTCTGGGTCGTGTCTTTTTAAACTATTCTTCTACAGCAAAAGATGCGTTCTTCTACCTTTGCTGTTAAGCCCCGATAGCAATTACATTTGTTTTTTTTTCCAATTTCTTAGCAGTATTTCAGGGACAACGCTCCTAGAGCAGCACGCGAGGGGCCGGCGAGCCGCGGGCCCTGCTGCGCGCTGCTGAGCGAGGTGATGGCTTCCCCCAGGAAACACGGCTGTTGCTTAGAGCACATCTGACACGTTGTCACATTACACTATTCAAATATTCAGTATTTTATTAACGATATTCCTAACAGGAAGCAAGTTCTTCTTAGCAATAACCAAAAGCATGACATGACACATTGACAAGCAATGCGACAGCTCCTTTCTAGTGCAGTGAGCTCAACATAAATAGCGATTCACTGGCTGACACCCAGCGACAGGCAAAGAAAGCCGTATCAGCAAAGGCAATGCTCTGAGAATTTTATCAATACATTTTAAAAAAATAACTAATAGCCTATTTCCATCAAAGCTTGCCTGCTCTGTAGCACAAAGCCTCTATACTTTCCATGCCATATGCGAGTTCAAAGTCTGCCTTCGTCCTCCAGCGATGCGGCACTAGAGGGGGCCCTTGTTCCGTTCCTTAAGCTGAAGAAGCTATTTACAAATATTAAAACGACAAAATATGACTAAGCTTTTTCACTTTCTTTTTTTTTTTTTTGAGCAACATACTTCATGTTTAGGTCACATGCAGAAGAACTGGTTTCATTCAGGCTCCCCCAATAAGTGTAAAACAACAGGTCTTAGACAGCAAGAGAGGCCGCCTTGGTTTAGACCCGAGCCCACACGACGCTGTCAACCTCACACACTGCTACGTGCTCCTGCCAAGGCAGGCACCACCATGTGCTTTCCCCGAAGGGAAAAGGTGGAGGGAAACATCAGTCCCCGTCGTGGTCCAACAGAGGCCTTGGGGAAGGCAGAGGCACCAGACGCGGGTGCCCTGAGCCCGGCCCTGCGCCCCAGGGCAGGGCGAACAGCAGAGCCTCCCGCGGTGACCGAGGGGAGCCTGGAAAGCGCCCGAGCAGCCGAGGCCTTCGCGTGGGCGCAGAGGCATCGGCGAGGGCCTCCTCTCGGATCAGCACAGCCAACCGGGCACCAGCACAACTGAGCACAGCGTTGGACGGGACTTCCCTCCCTGCTCCTTCCCAAAGAGCCGCTGCACAAGGCCCAGGCTCTTACCTGCGGCCGCTCAGGCCGCAGGAACACAGCTCCACTCAGTCATTACCACGGGCACAGCCGCGGTCTGCAGCTCGTGCGCGCACACAGACGGGGCTGCACTGCGGGCACGCGCCGCGGTGCAGAAGCAAGCACAGAAACCAGCAGGATCCAGCGCGTTCAGATTAAACATACCGCGTTTTGAAGGGGAGGAAAACAAACACACGCACCCCACACACGCCCCCAGCGTACATAACAAATGGGTAAAAAACAATCCCTGGCAGTGGGAACAGTTTCAGTGCTTTGTGCAAATTACTCATATTTAAGAAATATTACAGTTGTCAAATTTAGCAAAGTCTTTTCATTTTCCAGCAGCATTTAGCTTATTATACAAAATTCTTCAGCAAGGCTATTAATCACAGAGGTAACTGGCAATCCACTGGGCTTATGTGATAAAGGTCACTACCCTGTAAATACCTGGTTGATAAGACATACCCAATAGGTGTAGGTATTTTTTTTTTCTTGTGAAAAAGTCATTGGCTTTTGATGAAAAGGCTACAGAGAAAGGTATTTGGCAGTGTAAAAAAGTGTCCAATTAACTGCTTTATCTGACATGTTTTTTAAATTCTGGATGTGTTCAAGTTCTGCAAATTAACCTGAAGATATTCCAAAATGGTAAAGAAGGAGCTACAAAAACAGCTAACAAATGTTTTAAAGGCCGAAAAGCCTATTGGAAAGTAAGAAAAATGTTATAAAACAGGTTTTAATCACAAACTCAGAGAGTGAGTAATGAACTGAGAAAAGTCTGGAAGCCGCTTCTAGAAATTGGCAAGTATTTCAGAGTGGCTTTAAATACATGAAGATGACTATTTTTGTGGTGTTCATCTTCATTTATCGTTTCTTCTTATAAATGCAGAAGAGATGGAAAACACTGATCAATATTGCAGATAAGTAATTGATAGAGGATAATCAGCATTTGACAGAGCACAGCCTAAAAATGGTGAGAAAGCAAGAAACTGTGTAGACTGAAACATGCAAAACATTGTTAGTTAAGTATAAATATTGCCAAGAGTTGTTAAGAAGCAATACAGAAATGATTCATGTTCATCTACAAAAACTGCAGAAAGGCAGTTTCTCTTGCATTTTCTTTTTAAAGCCTGGCTATGTTGCAATGAAGGGTTTTTTATCCAAGCAACAAGGAAAAAAACTGAGAACAAACATCATGTTAACAAGATGCTGGTCACGTAATTTCTGCCTTCAGAGGGCAGCCCCAAAGGGCAGCGCCAGGTGTCCAGGGCTTTCCCCGGAGCAGGATTTGGGAGCGCAGGCGGCAGCAGGAATTGGCCAGAGCTCCATCCAACAGTCGGATCAACTCATCTGCCCTCCAAGCGCCTGCTCTGACAAACTAGGATCTGAGCCACAGACACAGCTGGAAGATAAAGATTTTAGACTTCTGGAGGCTCTGTGTCCTCTCATGGCAACGGGAGGGTTGATTACAAACAAGAAGAGACAGCACTTGTGTTTTGCTGCTAAACCACCGCAACCTCCATCAAACCCGAATGGTGATGCTAAAAAAGCAAAACACAGGAAAATAAGATGGAAACATGACTAAACGAACCTTGATATCCAATGCAAGGGAGCTTGTAAAACAGGAGACCCAGCAGAAAAGGCTGCAAAGCGCCAGGAGGGGAAGCAGGGCTAGGGCCCCCAGCCATGGTGTAGCCGAACGTTTGCAGAGCCCCTAAGTGCAGCTGGCAGAAAGGGGCTGCCGGCCCATCGCCCTGCTCGCCCAGAGCCCCTCCACAGGGACCGTCTCCTGACGCTTGTACACATCAATATGCTCAACTTGATACTGAGCGGGATTAAAACTCAAGCATGGTCTCACATCCCTGACTCTGGAGAAAGGCATCAGAAGCCTACAGAAGGAACCAGGAGATGTTTTGGGGTTTCTTGATGGATTAATCATCCAACAAAAACCCAGCAGTCAGAGTATGCGCACAAATTTATCCTGAGCTTAACAACAAAAAGGAGAAAATGAGCATGGCACATAAGGTCAACTAATAAACACTAGAGAGATGCTACTGAATTGGTTCATTCCTTTCCAAACAGAAAGGTCACAGGCTAATCTGAGGAAAGGAAGAAGCTGCACAAGGGATGATGAAAGGCAATCGTGCTTTGCCTTTCCTTTCGGGGCTTGAAATTGAAGGGCCAGATTTCTATCCTCCATCTATGTTTGCAAAGCAGACTATGCCACAGTTCATTGCTTTAAAAATGGTGAGAAACTGGAAAGGAAAGAAAGCAATCTAGAACACGGATGAATCCCAAATTTGTATCCATTTCTAAAAAGGTTCCCACGCTGTACAGGTAGCTCAAAGTGAAATATTTTTTAAGCTTATTGCTTTGCTCGACTAAGGACTGGAATACTGAAAAAAAGAACAGTACTCTTTACAGTGGTAATCTAAAAGGTATGGCTATTTTACGGTCAGCTCCACGAATAAAATCTGAACCCTGATCATGTAAGGGATTTCATTTTCAAACTTAAGGACTGCTATCTCTGAAAAATAAGAATTCTTGCAAAAAATCATCCTTCAACATTTTTTTCTCGCAGAGGAAAAAGCATGGGAGAGGAACCTGGATGAAAAGGAAAAATATTTCTACTGTACCCTACTTGTAACAGGGCAGTCAATTGCAAAATACATCCATTGCAAATAAATGAAATCCATTCACACTGAAAGATTGGCTGAAAAATTGGATTGCAATAATTTTAGAGAATCTTATCACCTCTAAGTCAGTAGGAATATTTTTCTTGTTTCTGTAGACTATTAACTTCAGCTATAGAAACTCAATCGTAAGCTAAAGTCACCCATCATTTCAGAGCGTCTGTTGCTGTACAATTGAACAAAATTGTTGTGCAAAGATTCTTAAAATTATGCTATCCGTCCTCGCTTGTGGCCAGTGTCAGATTTCAATTGCTAAAAGGCTTCTGCATTTTAATATTTCCTTATTTCGATAGCGCCTGTCACACAGAACCCTTCTTTGGGGATACTGGGAAGTCATCTCCTGCTCGCTGCGTGCCTCCGCTGTGCCCTAAGCCCTCGCTTCAGGCTGCAGAGCTGGTGGCTTCGCGGGTCACAGCGAGAGAAGGGGAGCTGCAGGGTCTCGTGGCTGCTGGGCTGGCTGATGTTTGCACACAGCAGAGCCTAATATAAATAACTCCCCGGACAACAGCTTGACAAGTGAAGCAGAAATCTGACAGGCACAATGAGGCAATGTGGCGCTCGTAGGAAAACAGCATCCATGAGGATTCATGGCTCTTTTAACCCAAAGCACCTGGGGACAGCACTTATGTGCCCTCTGATAACCGGCCTTCCTGCAGACCAGAGACCAGCTATTTGGCTTTAGAGACCTGTCAGCTTCAGCAATGCCCAATACTGGTGTTGGGACACCAACGTCGACTTCAGTGCAGTACACATAGTACCATTCAGATCCTGCTTCTGAACATTTACGAACACCAGTTTATGCAGGTTTCTGTGCGAGACACTGCAAAAAGTATTAATCAATACTGTGAGTCATACATACTTAAACAATTAGAGGCATTTCAGATGCAGAGTGGTAGAGTGGCCCTTCTGTGGGGTTTGTTTATTTGTTTTTTTGAGTTTTTGTATTTGTCTGTGGGCAGGGGATTGGTACTCCAGCTGGCATACTGCTTGCCTGTCCTGCTTGCAAGCCTGTTCTTCCCTCCTGAGAGTTTGCAACCCTTCCACAAGCTGCCTGCAGGCCAGCTCCACCAGTGGTGACCAACCGCCCATGGCTGCAGCCCGCAGGCCCAGAGCATCCGAGCTCAAAAGGACATTTCCTTTCCGCTTCCCACATTTTGGAATTGCTGATCTGTTCCATATCCCCACCCTAGCCCACCACAGCCGTTGTAGGAGAGAAATCCTGAGTTCTTGGCAGATCTAAGTAACCCCTGCAAAACAGGCACATCTTGCAATGATTTTTGGTCTAGGTAGGGTACAGTTGAAGCTGCATTTTGTATCTATTCCTAGAGCTTTGGATGGCCACTTTCTTAAAAACATTCTCATCAACAGCATCCTCCTTTTTGCATTTAAGGCTGTATAGAAAGTGCAAAAATACTATTAGCTGCACTGTAGGTGCAGTCTGGCACACCCCAGTTCTCCCCTCAGCTTTCATCTGCCTTTTATCCATAGAGTAGCCTGGGGCTGCAGTTTCTCTTGCCTTCCTGCTAATACACCAGGCCAGCCCTGCCACAGGCTGCGTGGGGCCACGCAAGCACTGTGCTCCACGGGCAAACGGGCTGCTGAGCCCCACGGCGGGCAGCGCTGCTGGGCGCATGGCTCCGCAGCTGCCGTGGGCAGGGGGTGGCTGCCAGCGCAGGTAAACGCTCCCGTCTCCGCAGTCCTCTGCGCTCCTTAGTGCCTCCCCGCACTGCTCTTGGCTGGGGGATCCTCGTGCCGCCTTTCTCCAGCGAGGCGGCTGAGGCTTCCTCCCTGCGGAGCCGCAGCCAGCACAGGCGGCTACAGGCTGCCCGACGGGCAACAGCCACCTGCAGTGCTGAGCTCTACCACCTCGCTGCACGGCGGCTGTCTGAGAGGGGGGCAGCAGGAGGAAGGAGAAGAGCAAACACCGCATCTGTGGGCATTTCATGTGTCCCTCCCGCGCTGGGCTGACACACGGAGCCGCTCTGAGGCTGGGAGCAGCAGACGCCCATCGCGGCTGGCTGTCAGGACAATCGATACGAAATAAAAACAGCCCACGCGGCTTTTAAATGATGCTCAAATGCCGCACTGCCTATGGGTCAGCATATGTGTAAACAGCTTATGCCCTCATTGATTTCAGCCTCTGCCCAAGGTTTTGCAGAAATAGAAAATCAAATCATGTCATACATTTTCTGCCACAAGGGGGCAAAAATGGGTTGCTCTAAAGAAAGTCGTTTCATTAATAAACAAAATACGTAATTGTATGCAATGTCTCTCTCCTTCAGATTTTATTTCCTCATTTCTAATCATGTGAAGATTGTATCAGCTTCTAAATTATCCTCGCTTTTTCTTTTTCATATTGCATTGCCCTAGCATTCTTACCAAGCTAATTCGACTAATTCGGAAGCCTTCTCTTTCTTTACTCCTCACAATGCTGTTCCTTCCACTCTCTGGCACTCCTATGAACTATTACTTCACAGATAGAGAGCAAAAAGGCTTTCTGCAAGCTGCCTTTGAAGTGCTTTAGCAACAAGATCTGTTTATTGAGGGCTTTAATAACCTAGCAACGTTGCTGCACAAACTAAACATACATATCATTTTTGACAGAGCTTGCAAAAATGCTTTGGACTTACTTATATTGCAGTACATCTTAAAAAAAAAAAAAAAGAATTCATGCAATTTAATACTGCATTTACAAAGCTTACTTAAACTTCTCCCTGAACACCTGCACCTGGCAGAGTTTAATATTCCAGGTTCTCCTTCCCAGACAGACTACCCTTTCCCACACACCTGCCCTGCCCAGCAGACAAGGTTAGCATCTCAGGTAGCGGAGACAGGGCTGAGCTGATGATTTTTCCACCCACTCCCTGCTTACAGAAAACAAGCACATTAGAATATATGAAAGAAGCCTCTTAATCACACATTGACTGACAATTCCTTTAAAAAAAATATCAAGAACTCCCTGCTGCAAAGAACCCAAATACTGCCAGGCTAAAGCTCACGCCAGTCATGTTTCCACCGTGTGCTGCTACCCGAAGCTCACGCTCCATCAAACAGAACGAGGTACTACTTGTTAACGGGTCACGGCACTGTGGACTTTAGAAAAGGACACTGTCCAAGTATCTCAAAGCATAAAGCACGCTGCACACCTAAACAACAGAAGGCACATAACATCCTGATAAGACAAAGAGCAATTTGTTTGCTAGGTGAAAATAATGAGTCACTGAAACGAGATGACTTTCTGAAAAGAACATGGCAAGTGTCTGGCAAGGAACAGAGCTGGAGGACCGGCTTGCACTCCAGGAGATATCCTGAGACCCTGCTCTCCAGCCAAGCAGTTTATTGGTGGGTGATAACGGTATCAAAGTACAGGTAAGGCACAGCCAGGGGACACCCAGGTCCACAAATCCCCACCATAGAGCCCTCCCAGGAAGGGGGCCCATCAGCACTGTCTCTTGGGTGGTGGTAAGCCAAACAGGATCCGAGGACATCCGGCATTTCATGAGGCCAAGTTCAGTCACCGTTAACCCAGGCAGGGCTATTCCACTGCATTTTGGCTCGCAACGAAACATGAAGCTGTATTATCCCAAACATCACCTCGGTAAACTATGGCGTATTCTGCTGCATCTTGTCAGTTTACATCATTTTCACTGACATTTCTGGTTAGCAGGAAGAAGTCTCCAGGCAGAACAGCACACTCACAGAAGCATTGCTTAGAACAAGCATGTGGCCATTTCCCCCTCAAGTCCTGAGCGCTCAGTTATGTTTGTTCACAGCATCAGTTCTCTGAATTTGCTTGAAGAAAAAAAGGCTTGATCTTCATAGTGACTTCTCCAATCAAGTTGCATCTAAATCATTTTTACATGATGTGTGACAACTAATTTTACTGGATTACTCAATATCTATTTTCAGCAAGTGTGTTATGTACAGTAGCAAATATATGTATTTAAAATGCATCGTGCAGTATTTTGACTAACTGTTCACTGTAATGCTTAGTGACAAGAAATTTAGCACTTGCAGAATACCAGCACCTCGCAGGTCCAAAGCAAAAAGAATTGAGGTATCAGGATGAGAGATCAGACAAGTGAAAAGCATAGGAGATCTTAAAAAAAAATCCAGCTCATTTCAACATCCAGTTGGCACTTCAAAGAAACATGATACAAAAGCTCTATGTTATGTTCAGTTTTGTACCACATTTGTGATTCCCCCAAAATAAGACCTAAAGTTTGATGACAGCCAAGTACAGGAAAATGGTAATCTGAAAGTCACCACATTTCATAGCTGTGGGACTACAGAGCAGTAGACAATTGTGTCATTCATTTAAGTCCAAGTGTGTCATTTCACTCTGCTGCTGCTGATCAAGATAAATTGGCGATGTCTCCCTAGTGTAGCTTCTTATGGGATGAGTTGTCTGCGGTCTGGATTTCTACCCTTTTAGGAACAAAAAAGGGAAAGAATACTTTATATATATAGATATAGATATATAGGGATATATAGAGATATATCTATATATATCTAGCACAGTTGGGTCCCCACAGTCTGTGAACTATTTTAAAGAGGACAAGGAAAAAGTAAATAGAAAAACATTTGTTTCTACAGTATCCAAATTTTCAGTAAGAGGAAAAAAAATACATATATATGGGTTATCCAGATTGCCCAACAGAGGAACACTTAGGTGGGGAAAGTACAAAATCTTTTTTTCTCTCCTGTCTTCCAACTGGCCTAATCCCCATCGCCATTAAAGTCTGATCAGAATTTGGTGTTTTTTTCTTTTCTTTTAATAAAAAAGTGAGGCAATATGTACTTTTTTACAGGAACATTTTGCGCCTGAAACATTTTGAACATTTTTCAGCTACAGTAAATTAAACCACTATTATGATACTCCAATACCAGAATACATTTCAGTGGCTCTCCTTTTCCAAGCTGCTTCTGTCAATTTTTGCTCCTTAGAAACAGCTAGTTGAGGAGTTTTGCCCCATTTACTCCTCTTGCTATATCCATCTGTATTCATATTAAAAATGAAAGCATTCGTGCTTATTTTACAGTCATTGTGTTTCGGTACATCTTTATCACGTACCAGCGACTCAAATAAAGGTAGCATTAACTCAACTGATAAACATTGGAAGCCATATATCACATAGCTGTGAATTTATTGACCCTGACTCACAGATAACATTATATATTGCATCTGTGCTGATGTTTATTCAATAGCAACAGAGTTGCAGTCGTTTTCTAATAATACTGTGGCTTATTTTACTCAGAATGACTAAACACTAAAGATAGTTAATTTTCATCTCAGAGCTTCAGACATTTTCATTATTAATTCTATTTTATATTGGTCTTGGTGTTACCATATTACTTGACTCCCTGAGATGCTGATAACAGCCGTGCAGGGCAATTTTTCCAACAGAAAGAATCATTCCATCCCTCTGACTTTGATTGGGAACAGGCCGAGTGACAATCATCTCTAACAAGCTGTCCGAAGGAGGCAGAGAAATTTGGGGTGTCATACGTTGTACATCTGTGTCCAACTACGACCGACCGTAGCAACCTGGAATGAATCTGTCACGTAAGTAGTTAAAAAAAAAAAAAAAAAAAAAAAAGTACTTCACAAACACAATTAATGTAAAGAAGGGATGAATAAGTGGCTGGAGAGAGGTAGGGGTGATAAGAACAGCCCTGCCTTCTTCTGCAGTATCCAAACCTCGCTTAAATTACTGTGACATTCCAGCTTCATCATGTCAGAAGATGCAGGAAGAATGAAAGATTTGCATCTTGGACAGCTGCAGAACAGCAATGCACAATCACAGCAAGCTACAGGAGACTCATCATTTTCTACGGGGATGTGGCAGCCGCGGTTACACACTTTTTTCCCCCTCACTAAGTCTTCAAGCTTATCAGTGGCAATTCTTGAGAGCAGATCTCACAGTCCCTCCTCCATAAGCACAATGTCATTCAGAAAACCTAGAGGGAAAGACATAATATTCTCACGGCAGATGTCAAACAGTACCTCCCACAGTATCCTACATAGAGCAGCTCCTCAGGGTTTTTAAGCCCAGTACCAAGCAGGCTTCAACAGGCAAAACACCCCTGAATTTCTTAACCATCAACTGTAACTTGGTTTACTCCAGGAACTTCTCTTTATAGACAAAGATACTATAGTTAGGACATGAGAAATGTGTCTCCAGTGACAGAATCAAGCATCCTTCATCAAGCACGATGTCCCAGCTCCATGCACAGGCACGGCTTTCCCAGGTACTAAGTTCCTTACAACGCACCCTGCCTCCTACACAGCCATTAAACTACTAGCCTGGACCAGATGGAAAGAAGAAATGATTTCCTGAGGTCCCAGGGTCTCTACAGGGAAGGTCAAAGTGAGATGGTTAGTATAAATGCAAAAATTGCCCCAAGATGACAACCTGGAAATCTTCGGTTTCATTCCCTCTACACATACAAATTGTAAAAGGTTTCTTTCCAGTTCTATTATCTCAAAGTGGTAATGGGTGGAAACACTTTTACTATTTTATTTCCACACATGCTTTAACAAAACACCGGTCCAAAGTTTCCTAGCCCGCTGAGTCACTTTAAAAGAGGAAAAAACAAATTTGCCAGTCCCTAAAACACACTCTTCACATTTTTAGTTCAATCACTGGGGAAGGGAAAGTCTGTGCATCATAAGTGAGAGCTCAAAAGCCCTAGATAAAAGGAAGGAGCAAAAGGTAAAAAGAAGGCATGAGAGCCACGGCACGTGACTGGCATTTGAGAAAATAATCCTGATGTAGTGCACTGGGCATCTGGGAAAAAGCCTGATGAAGAACATGAACAAGAAGAAAGACAAATGGAGCAAAGAAGAAAAGAGAACAGCTGAGGGACTTGCTTCTCGAAGAGAGTACAAGAGAGAAGCCCGAGGCTGTAGCACTGCACAGAAAGCAGCATGGGGCTACCTAAACCACCCTGAGGAGCAGCTCAGGACATTATTCCATCAAAAGGAAAAGGCAAGAAAAAAAAGGTCTTCCAAAGACCTGGAATTTATGGAACACAAACAGAAAAAAAATGCAGTGCAAGTGATGCAGGAGGATTTTCCAAAAGAAAAAACAAGCTACTATCAAAGGAAGGGAGGTAAGACGAACGGTCAGTCTCTTATCGTGAGACAAGGAATAGTGCGGTATCCAGGGCGCGTTTCTTCCTTTACGGATGCAATCCTTTCTTACCAGGCACTTCACAAGAAGCACACATCCCCCAAGATTCTAGATATTAATGAATCCACATACATCTCAAAGTGCCTTCCTTTTTAAGCTATTATCTATTTTGTCATACTTGAGTTTGCAAAATTACTCATGACTGGTAATCTGCTTACACATTTAAAATGCTATTATATATTCTTAGAGCATCGAGTATTACGATACATACAAAACCTAAAAGCTAAAAATTAAAAAAAAAAAACTCAGACCTTTTCCTTTGAGTTTGAAACAAGAGCGCTCTCAGGTCTACGTTACAAAACAACGTAGTCATTTTGGATTACTTGAAGATCAGACGTTGCCGGAACCCCGCAAGGGTTATCTGTTCACTGCGCGCGACTCGCTGCTCCAGCTCGTTTGGGAGCGAGCGTGATGCAGAGCCCACATCTCCGGGCCGAGGAGGGCACTCGTTTCCTAAGGAGCCATCTTAGGATGCTCTTCCTCTGTCGGCAGCCCTGCTCTAGCTGGGGTCGACGCTGCGGCCCTGGACTTGTGGGAAGCTGCCCGTTCAGTGCTGCTCTTGCCATCCACGGCCCTACTCTTCGAGGTCTTCCTCACGAGGCTCCTTGCGCAGCACCAAGGGGCAAGCGACATCACCTGATGCGTCGCGGCCAGCTGACAGCCACGCCGCCACATTCCTATTCATGCACAAGTTCCCTATAAAAAAAAATTAGGAGCCGGTTCCTGGGAGCAGCCTGCCTGCCACTCTGCTTCCCTGCCGGCTTGTAGCGGCCTCAGTGTCTCCGTCTGGCAATGCCGCCCAGCAGCGCCGTGAGTCATCGCGCAGCTGGGGACTTGGGGCTGCCAGGCCACCAGCAACAGCTCCAAGGCAGTTGTTGCTCCTTAGCTGACAGCAAAGCTGCTCTCCATTTGCAGGTACAGCCACCACCTTGTCCTTCCTTTGCTCTGTTGCCCTGCTCCCCGCAGCCTGGCGTGCCCGCTCACGTCCCGCTGGCTGTGCCAGGCTCCGCTGCGGGCTCGTGTGCCGTTACTGCCGCTGCCCGGCCCGCGGCAGCCAGCGGGGCTGCTCTGAGCCGCCTCCGTGTCACATCTGTGCCTGTGTCAGCCCGAGTCACCGCCCGTCTCCTGAACACGACACCCTCTCCCCAGTGTCAGGGCCTCTCCTTGCTCATCCTGCAGCACCCTGTGCAATTCCCGCGCAGGGTATGGGATATGGCACCAGCTTTAAACCCATGCTATGGTTCAGAGTTGCTTAGCATGATTTTCCTTCACTTTTCCAGTCATGTTCCTGCATTTTCAACCTTGTTACAATTCTCCATGAATTTGTTTATCTTTCAGTAGGCAATACAGTGCTCTATTTCTCAAAGCTGTGGATTACAGCAATTCAAAAGACCTCACATATAACTGCATATTTTTCCATGATTTGTTTAATATTCTCCTCTTTCTAATATTAAGATAGTTGCAGAAAGCTTGAATTTCCAGCCTACTGCTTCTGAATCTAGATGCTACTAGAGATACGTCAACTTTCACCTAAGTCTACTAGTGCTGCAATTCTTATTTCTTTTCCCCAGTACACCAGAATTTCATAGACTGAGGGGTGTTCCTTATTCAGCTTCCAGGGAAGGAGTTACCGCATGCTGCCAGCATTATTGTCATTCTTTTTATTTCACAAACCTTTCTCAGGAGCCAAATCACAATCTAAAAAGAGCATTTGCTGTGCTCCAGCAGAAATAGATTGTTACAGGAAAGGTAAAACGTTTAGAGCCTATTTATTCCTTCACGCGCTGACTGAATCCTTTCTTCCATTTGCTACCAATTCCCCCAACAAGGCAATAAATGCAAGAGCATAAGTATAGATTCACGTGTTTTCAAATCATGTCGAAAGCCACACGAGCAGCGGTGTGATTGCTTGCACCCTAATGCAAACGCTGATGCTCCGGGCAGGCCCGGATGCCGCTGCTCACAGCGTCCATGGGCAGCCCAGCACAGGGTCACCCGTGCTTGGGGCCGTACGTTGTTTATGTGGAATCACGGTCCAACTCAGCTCCATACAGAAGGTACCAGCTTCTCCATGAACCCTCCTAGCGCTCCAAGGATTTCAGTAGTTGAGAATTCATGGTTCGTCTCTGCTCCCAAAGTTCATGAGGAAGCTGAAAATCTGAATGAAAGGCACCAGATGGGCAGGGAAGCATACTGTTAATTTAAGATGTACATAATTCTCCAGGAAATAAGGCTCGGACTGTCAAGGATACGATGCTGAGGCATCACATATTCTAAACTATAAATGCTATATATTCATATAGCGTTCATATATTCATTCGTGTTTCCTATTGAATTTTAAAAAAACGATAAAAAAAATAAGATTTGATGCTGGCTCAGGTACCAGAATATACATGCATATACTTTAACACAAAAGGAGATGGCCTAAATCTCATGTAACAGTACTCAGGGAAATACTGCCCCATTTCCCCTCTATAACACTAATGGAGACATGAAGATGCGAATCTCAGTCTATTTTTAAAAAGGCAAATGCGCCACACAGATAACCGCATTCATTCACTATAATCCTTATCACCCAAGTACACATGGTGCAAGCTGAGACAAGACCACTCTCCTGCACTTGTATATAATTTCATGTTGGAAAGAAGTCACACACGGTAGCCATGGTTACCCGAAGAAGATAAGAGCAGCATTTTTCATCCAACAATGTCAGAAACACGCATAAATTCGGGAGCTGCACTTGATGTTTTCCAGGCCTCCCCATCTGCGCATTTATTTTCTGCTGTCTCTATTTCCTTTGACATACCGCGATTCTAGATATTTAAAGAAAGGTTTCTTTTTCTGATTTTTACCTGAAAAACAATTTTCAGTTAACCCTAAAAGCCCATATTAATTGCAAATCTATTCTAAAAAGCAGAATCCAAAGCTTACAAAAGAGCTTTGAAGGCGATCGTCATGCTCAGGGTAAAACGGCTCCATGTCACATTCATTTGACACTCATTTACTGTGAAAGCTACAACTGACAGTTCACCAATTGGTAACACACAGCTTTTTGCATGCAGATTATAAAAACAGTGCTAAAATACCCATTAGCATATTTCTTTTATTAATAAATGTTGCTTTATTGATCCTGTGAAGCCCAGGCACCCGAGAGGAACGGACGCATCCCAACAACCGCTCTCAAGGAGGACACGTCAGGCTGTGGGTACTGAAGTCACGTTTCTAACTCACCTGCCAGGTGAACCGCCACCTCCCCAGGTAGGTAACTGTGGGGAGCTCCCTCGGATTTAGCTACCGACGCTTCTGAGAATCTGCCATGGAAGGAGGCTTCTCAGGAGGCCCAGATCAGGCGCCCGAAGGATGCGGCTCTGGCCCAGCACAGACCGCTCTGCCTGCTGCGAGGGCAACCTCGCTGCTCCCAGCTGCGGAAGGGCCTCTGCATTTCTGCTCCTAATACAGGTGAATATGGCCCTCTCAGAGCTGCTTTAGGCTCTAGGGTGCCAGTCAACAGAGTATATTTAGCAGGGTAGTACCATGCAGCTAGAGGATTTGGAGTTATCTGAAAGATGTGCTAATTTAAATCCAAACAATACAGCTCCAGAGGGTTCCTAATCACATACACCATATCCCATGGCTAGATTAGTCGAGAGCTGAGAGAGAAGTGAGGCAAGCCCTGGCCTAGAAGGGCTATGATTGTGAGCAAAAAACCAACTTTCATGCCTTATCTACACTAGACTGAGCAATGGAGAGCAGGGGATTTAGAGAAAAACAGAAAACAAGCTGGTGCAGGGAGATTCATGGGCATTAAACAGCATGTGAGCTGCACGGGGACAGCAAGGGCACTGAGGAAGGGGCCTCCAGCAGCCACTTCCATGTGTCAGGGAAACAGGAAGCGAGCACAGCGGGTCCAGGGCAGGGTGCAGAGCCAACCAAGTCGTGAGATGCGTCATGAACCTCTGGAAACCTGGCACGTGGGAGAGAGGGGCTTTAGAGATGCTGCTTTCCAGGGGAAGAAGGGAGACCTGCTGCTGCTTCACGCGCAGAGCCGGAGCGGTAAGATCTGCGCTTCCAAGGGCAGAGGCTGGAATGCCGGAGCAGGAGCAGCTTCGGCCAGGGTTTCTTTCAGAATGTCACCACCCCAGGAGAGCAGGAGTGACAGCCGTTTTACAAAGCTGCTCCACAGATGTGGTGACATGATCAGGAAATTTTGTTTTCTAGATTCATTTGTTCATCTCTTTATAAGAGAATCTTCTCCCAATGCAACTACTCACAAATATATTGCTTTACTAGACCTACAGCAGAAAAGTCATTTATAAAGAACACAGTGCATATATACTGAATAAAACAAACAGATATGCTCAACAGTGTGTTTTAATGGTAACTACTTTTGTTTTAATTTCTAGTAATCACTGATGGAAAAGAAACCTACCCAGCCTGTACCAATTCCTGCACAATCCTAATTTGCTCATCTCAGAAAGTTCCGACAGTAAGGTGCTCTCAATCAACACTTATTTATGTTTTAATAAAACAAATGTTAGTGATAGACAAAGCTTTTTGAAGAAAAATCAATATATTCAATAAAGTATAAACCAAGACCTAGCTGCACTCCCATCTGTCACAGAGTCGTGGATAAACACGCTGCGGACAGGCCCAAACGTTATCGAGCCTTCCGTGTTTGTGGTACACACGCGTTTCCCACACAAAAGAAAGCAGCAGGAAGCAGTTTACCCAGGAAGCACTACATAGAAAGGTGCAGGTTTAGAGACTGTGTCAACATACGAAACAGCATTCACAGTCATTTCTCACATATACTTGCAACTGCCTCGGTCTCTCTCGTCACTGCCCAGTTCAGCCAAAGTCCATTCCCAGGGTCTACCAACAGCTCCTGGATGCCCGAGCATGACCAAGCATAGAGAATTCATTTCGCTTTATGCGACTTCACCCCCGCAGTCACAGCTGTTTTTTGCCTAAAGTATTATGCATATAGATTAACACTTCATTTAAGAAAAGATTATTAACAAAAGGTGATTATATCAATAGGTGTAAAGAGGATTAATTAAAACTTAAATAGTGCTCCCCATTTTTAAAGTACAGCGCTCTACAAATATTAGTCAAGTGATTATTTTTTGTGGGAATCCTTATGCCCTGTAATTTCGTGATTTGTGGCTGGTGTCACTGCTAGGAGCGCTGCTACGCCAGCACTGCAATTCCTCTGTGGCCTCGGCAGCGCGGGGGCAGCGGGATGAAGCCTCCGTGCCAGGGAGCAGCCCGGCCAAGGCAGAGGGCGGCCCAGGACGGCTGCGGCTTTCAGGCCAGCGCGCCCAAGGGAGCGGAAAGCGGCACGGGCAGCCCCAGCTGCCATGTACTCCTCATGCAAGAGCGGAGCGGGAAAGCAAACACCACTGAGAAGCTCAGGGCACGCATAAAGCAGGAAAAAAACCCAAACCAACCCCAACGCACTGAATGTGCTGGTCGGGCAAGGTTTTCTTGCTCTCAACTATTTAGATAGAGCAAGGAACAGTGGCTTAGCTCTCAGCCCCCAAACAGACAGACAGAAGTGACAGGCTAGGCAATTAATGAAATATTGATATTGAAATATTATGAAACACTGGTAAAAGGGGACACGTTTATTTTCCCCATTAGGCTGGAAAGACAGAACAGTCGTTAGGGACTGCTCCTTCCGAATACTCAGCAGGATGGCTTGTGATGTGCAGGAAGGCACCACCTCCTGCTAGAGGAGGTGCTGAGGGAAAAGTGTTAACATGAAAACTCAATTTAAAGCCCTCAGACAGCAGACATTGACTGAAAAGTGGGATTCCTCAAAACCAAATAAAAGCACATTAGTTCAGCAGGAGCAAGAATTCCTGTAAGGCTTCACTTAGAGAAAAAAAAATTTAGTATAGCCTTATATTGCATTTAACGTACTACATTACATTTTAGTATTTCAATACCATGCACGTATGCAATGTCGTTATCCCAAACTTGATAACACATTTTGCTGCCTTCATCAGTTAATCAAGCCTCCCATACAAGAACTGAGCACCCAGTTTCAAGATAGCTAGGCTGAAATCCAGGCATGGAAAAGTCTTTTTCTTGAAGCCTATGTAACAATTCCCTGATGAGGATTAGAGCAAGCCAACCTACATGCTTTTTCTGATTCACTTCTCCTGTTTATTCTTTACCACTGGAAGTTGTAAGGCCTAGTTATAGCCTAACACAACTAAGGAGATGCAAAAAGCAATTACAGAAGGAGAAGTCCTGGGAAAAGTTGCACAAAGGTGCATGACAGAAGCACAGTCTCCTCCTCAGATACCCTTTGCTAAACCAAAGGAACTAGATTGTGACTTGTTTCTGCTCCTCCAGTAGGACTTAAACAAAGACCCAAGGGGGGAGATCGTGAAATCTATGTCAGACTCTTTGCAGAAGGCAGAGCAAAAGGTCTACTCTGCTGATGCTCTGTTTGGCCCATACTGGAAATGCAGGCGAGTGGCCACTTACTGGCGTGGCAGTGGACCACAGCCCTTTGCAGCTAAACCTCTCTTTGCATGATGCTACGTGATTTAAAAAACTGCACTTTATGAAAGCTTCCTAAATGGCATTTCTTAAGCAATGATGGCACCACACTAGTGAGATTTGACAAAGGACATCTGAAGCAAAACAACGATGGAATAAATACCACTATTCTCTCAGGTACAGTTCTCTTTCTAAAGGATGAGTCAAGCAATTAGCTAGAATCCGGCTTTTAGCGACCAGACTTTGATGCCTTCCATTAACACCTGCGCCCATCTCATCCAAACATACCTGTACAAGGTAGTTTTGACTGCCAAGGGCTCAAAGGAATAACTTGCTTCAGAGTAAAATTTTTAAATCACTTTGATAACAGTATGGAAATATTAGAACATGATCTCATTCTCTGAACTCCAACATAAATTTCAATAAATTTTCTTCTTCCACTTCAGAACTAGTGTCAGTTTATCTCAAACTAATGCAGTCATCCAATAAACTGAAAAGCACCAAAATGTCCTATCAAGTTCTACTTTGTTTCTAGAACAGATAACCAATTTCCTTTTAATCTGAAAATCCAATTTCTTAGAGCTGTTGTGTTCAATAGCTTTTCTACACTATCTGATACTACTTCAAGACTTTCTGATGCAATAAATGATCAATACAGAGTTCTTCTAGTGGATACCTTCTCTGTACTCTTGCCCCAGCAGGTAGATGCTCCTACAGACTTGTCCTTGTCCTGAGGAGAAGCTTTGACAGACAGACAGCAGCCAGTGACCGGACTAATTCTGCACCTCACCTTACCACAGCCACTGGAGTCTGATTCTGGATACTTGGCCGCTCTGCAATAGCTACCAGGAGATACTGAGCAGACGCTCCGTGCCAACAGACATCTTATTCAATAGATATTCAGCAGACGCTGTTTATTCATCAGGTGCAGAGTAAGTAAATTCCCCGAATAAGATCCATTTTATTTTTTGTCCTAGTTATAAAGTGGTTTACCCAATATTATAGCCTTGGAAAATATTACTTCAGGAGATTATAGCTCAGGAGTAATGGAATACTGGTAATCAAAAACATAATCACACAGATTGCTTTAAATCAGTGTTTCCAAGAGCGCGGTTACCTGAAGGTGTTTCAGGCACATGTTGGAAATTCCAGGTGTTTCAAATGTGACTCACTGCTACACATCCAGGTTTACAGCTTGTCAAGCTTTGTCAGAAGCTGCAAATGAAATACTCACGGTAAAATCAAAATGCTAAGCAGGAATGAGTCATGATAATATCAAGGAAAATGGCCTCTTTTTCCTAGTACATATGCTCATATGGAGACTACACTTTCTACCATGAAAAATAATTTCTGGGTAATCTGTTTGCTCAAGAAAGCTAAGTGACTATCATTCAGAAAGACATTTTGCTTGAGAAAAAAATGTCTGGAAATTTAGAATCAAAGGAATATTTGAAAGCCATAAATAATGATCATCCAAACACACCTAAAACCATCATTGTGAGCTGCAGATCTGGCACTATAAAGAGAGGCGCATGGGCTTGGTATTTTAAAGAGGTTCTGAGGAACACTAAGGTGCTCAAGAAAACAGTGAGTTAGTGTCAAACTGATTCTCCAGCAGAGCCTATCCTGCCCCAGCTGTAAATGAAATGCAAAACAAGGTCCTGACTGCTTACCATCAGGCCAGATCCCATGACACTGGGATGTCAACTTCAGTAACCCAGATAAATCCACGCTGGGAAATTTCAGCCTACTTTATATAGACACCCACTGCTTTCATTGGAGCATAATATCCTTCCCTTCCTGCTTGGGACCGGTGTGTTCAGCGCTATGCACATAACGCCAGTTGTTGTACCCCAGGGAGGCCACCACTATATGGAGTTTGCAATGGGGGCGCAGAGCATCTGGGCAAAGGAGAGTTCGAGTGACAGTTGTTACAACGGGTCCAAGAACTGCCCTGAAGAAAACAGCATGATAGTGGTTTAGCAGCTTTCTTTTTGCTTCCATTCAGCACTGAAGAATCATTTTATAATTACATTATTCAGATTTATAGATCTCTGCTGATTTTTTTAGATTTTTTTTCTGGGAAGCTTGTTGCACTGGATATAATTAATAAAATTAAAGGAAAATTAGCTTGAAATGTTGCACACAAGCAATCTTATTTATAGGACAGTTAGCAGAGAATTTAATGAGTTGAGAAATAGAGCACAGCAATTACACAGAGAACTTGTCACAACAAACTTACGTTAGGAAGTCAGGAGAAGCATGAAAGGTTCCATTTTGTTTATTTTAAGAATATATAATTCTTAATTTTATATATATATATATATATATATATATATATAAAAAAAAAGAATTCTTAATCCAAGAGAAGGTACTAAATACCTCAAGGCTCAAAAATGCATATAGCAATAAGACCAAGAGGAAAGTCCAAAGTTTTCTAAGTCAAGAGCAGCCCCACGAAGCTGCCAGCAGAGCCTGCTGCTAACGGAGCCTTGCGGGGTAGGGACTGGGGTCATGCCGGTGGCTCGAGGCAGCACAGCTCGGACTGGGGCATTCGGGAGCTGCTACGGCTGAGGGGCTGAAGGCTCAAAGCTCGGAACTGGATCAAAGCAAAACATAAATCAAATCCACAGGAAGATCTGCTTTCACAGAAGACTCCTGACTTTTTAAAAATGCCCATCTCACAAATCCAGAGCACTGTGGGGAAGAGAACAGTAATCTTAACTGGATTTTAATGTATGATATAAAATCTTAAATGCTTGGTCTTAATTGACTATATCTGAAGTTGTAGTCACACATTTGCTCAACTTTCAAAACTAATCAAACAATAATACACTGTTTGCCATATCAGCCATGCACACACGCTCTGACACACGTTGTGCTGTTAATTATTTTCCAGGTTTTTGGCTACAATATTAAGGTGCTTTCTTTAAGCCACTGGGCCCATGGCATTACATGGAGTTATGTTCTATAGGGTAAATAAAGGACACTGCCTCTGATCAGCTAGCAAATTTTAAGAATGGATCATCCCCACCCAATTAACTTGTCCTGTTAGACTGACTTTTTGCCAAGAGGCACAGACAAGAATAGCCTAAAGCCAGGCTGTATGAAGCAACACACCATCATCCTTACAAGTGAGGATTAAGACAAGCAGAAAGCTCTGTGTATTTCACATGTCCGTTAAAGTCATCAAGTGAATGGCCTATTCAACTACCCAAACAAAAGAAATCCCAAAGCGCAGGCTGTAGAGACTTTTACCTTTGCAGTTTCACAGCAAACGAGCTTGTCCACCCTCCCTTCTGCCAGCAATGAACAGTTTAATCACACGTAGTCAAGATGACTTCCACCACATAAACGATTATGTCAGAAACAGAAGTAAACGAATGGCTTATTCTGCTTTGGTACAACATTCTGAAATGCATATTTTAAAAATATATACAAAATTAGTACTTTGGGGTATGCAAGTGGACCTATGACTTTCTTTTTCAACGTGCTTGAGAGAGCGCTACTGCGTATTATGGGAGTTTGACTTGCAAGGAAAATGTATTACAAGGAAGATATATTTTTAGACCAAACTGTGTGAGCAGGAGCAAACAGAAAGGCTCCCGGTTAGTTCAGTTAAACAGGTTAGATTTTCGTGCAATATTAAGCGGAAGAGTCAAAGCCTGTGCCAGACTCAACTGCTATAAAGTCACCCTAGGTCCAATGACTACAGAGTTAGACAGATTTCCAAAGACTGATTATCCCCTAAATCTCCTCCTGCTCCTTTAAAGCAAAGAGCAACAATAAAACTTGCAGTAAATGGCATTAAGGGAACTAAGCAAAATCAGTGGAATGACTCAGGTAACAGAGCTCGTAATCCTGATAAGTAATAGCCCAGAACACATGAATATGTGGTACACAGCTACTCAACAGATGAGAAATTAAGTTACAAAAATGTTACCACAGGAGCAAAAAACAGAGATCGGATTTTGGTTCTGTGTACATCTGCTTTATGCCTTAATCTTGTCAGCACTGCAAATGCACTTGTACCGATCAGAACCCAGGGAAGAGCTTTCTCCCGCATTTGCAAGGTCAGAATTGAAAGTTTAAGCAAGTTCACCCAAGGGATTAGAGTTCCCTGGGCCCTATAAAAGGAGACCCAACTCCTTTAAGTCTAGGAGCTGAGCATTAGGAGATACAGCATATGCCAAAATTAAACTTTTGAATTTTGCTGGTAAAGTCACTCCAAATGGCTTTTCAATGGTGGGACACTTTCCCACCACTGTCCCTGGGGCTGCTGATTTCAATCAGGATGGGAGCAAGATTCTCCGGGGAGCACTCTGAGCCCTCAAACCCACTGGTTCCCCCCTTATTTCAGATCAAGAGACATCAGTCTCTCCTCCTTTAAAGGATGAGCATCTTGAGATTTGCTGCAATTTAACCAGAAACTATAGGCATAAAGTACAACTTTTGTGCTCTGTTTTGCAGAGAAGCAACACAGGATGAGTATAACAATGCCTATCAGCCTCAAGAAACCCATTCCATCTTATGAAGAAATATTCCCTCCATTTTCTGAGGTCAGATGCCAAGTCTCCGGTTGTAGAAAGCTATTAGGCGGTGCCTCTTCACTCTTGCTTTCCTTCCTGTGTCCCATTGCCAACAGTAGCACATCTTGTTTATAGGCTTTGATATTTTTCCTCGTCAGGCTTTAGAGTGGCCTTCCCTCCAAGACAGGGTACGTGCATTATTTATGATGCAAAGCATAAATCCAGCTTCCCCGCACTCTTGAAAGCTCTGCATTCTTCATCTCTAGGATTTAAGCTTTCGTATACATGAAAATGCTTCTTTAGTACAGGCTGACTCTACCTTCTTTTTGACAGCAAGGGTTATTTTCACACCCATTGCAGTTGCACCTCATGACATTCCTGCTGGTCATATATATTTTCTTTCTATACTAAGTTCCTCCAAACCTCATTGCACATCATGCCCCCTGTAACTTTAGTAGCAAGATCATCGCCACCACATTAACCTCAACAACCTAGGACTTCTCATCCTGAGGTTTCCAACCCATATTTGACCTGGAGTTTATTTCTATTAGGCCAGTACAATAGCCATAAATAAGTATGTTTTCAGTAGCCACTTACAGAGGACTTACTTGTGGTCAGAGGGTCAGTAGAGGATGTTATTCAATGTTCAGCACCAATATTGATTGCCAAAGCACATTTACCTTCTAGTAACAATGAAGAAATGAGGTCAGGCAAGCAACACCTTGACTTCTTATATTTTACCACCTAAACAAAGCTGAAACTTCTTACTTGCTAAGGTAACACAGACACAAAAGAAAACAAACATTGAAAAACTAAAATTAAGATGTCTGTATGAATATGCCTTCTCCACTGAATAGTAAACAAGATAATCACAGTGTATAATCAATAGAAAGCTGTTTAGGTGCACAAGCAATTTTACCAACACGTAGCTACAGTATAACAACTTAAAAACCTTCGTACTTTTATTTGGACACATCATAAAATGTTGTTCCATCATTACAGAACTAAGTTCTTCTCAGGTAGAAATGATAGAAGCAACCAAGGAGCTGCTGCAAAGAAGAAAAAAAGACCAAAAAAACAGTTGTGGTCTGCAATTAATGCTAGAATAAAATTAAACATACACTCCCCACACAGTGCCAGTGTTTTACACCAAGTTAAAACACAAAGAAATGAAGAAGGGGCAAGAGAGTGACGTCACTGGAACTGTGTTAACGGGTACACTGCAGGTGAGGCAAAGTGCCACAAAAACTAAGGCCGAGTCAGAGGGGTCTCAGCGCTGGGCCTGGACCCTCCTCGCTCCCTCAGCACCTACCAGCAGGATCGAGTTTCTGTGGTCGCGCAGGGGGAGCATCTCTGGCACCCGGCAGCTCGATATTCTGCAGCAGCTAAAAGCAGATTTTGAAGGGCTATCACAAAGACGACAGTTTTATTCCTTTTGACATGTTACCATATCCCACATGTATTATCAGAAGGCTAATTTCCAAGAATCTTTAACATTAAGCTAGAAGTAGCTAATAAAACACATCAGAAAATATGCCCATCTACTTTAACCTATTACAGCGCACCTGCTGTTCAAAACAATGGTTCTTATTTTCTCCAGGTTAACAATCTATTAATCACCCGGGGCTTTACTGCCCTGCACATAACCCGTGCACCCTGGCAATTAAAGAGCTCCCCCAAGGCCGCAGCTGAAGAGCGGTGGAGAGGCCAGCAGATACCGCGGCGCTGGAGTGACATGCGGAGCTCTTCGGGGCCTCCCTCGGGAAGCTTCTTGCAGATGGAGCACCACCTGCACGGCACGAAGGCTTTCAGCAAGAGCAGCAATAAATCTCGAGCTCGCTGCTATTCTTCTAAATCAGCCCCGGTGGCTGCAGGAGCTTTTGCAGCATGCAACAGGAATACAGAGAGACTAAGCCCAAGCCAGTGCTCCTGCTCATTAAAACCGCAGGGCAGGGGCTGACAGCCATTAGCCAAAGCACCAGCAGGCCAGAGGCAGCAGGACCTTCTCGAATCACAAGGACAAGAATTGCACGAGGCCCTCGCTCAGGACGAGCGCCGCTAGCTGTGCTTGCTGCAGGGCCTCCTCCTGGGCCACGGCCAGCAGCTCACGCAGCCCAGCGCGTTAGCTGAGAACCCGGATTAACGCTTTGTTCAGGCGGCCGACCACCCCGAGGCCCAGGTGAGAACGGGGCTAACTGCAGACACTGCAACAACCTGGATTCCAACCGTGACAGCCTGACAGGCAAAGCAGCAGCGCTCAGCAGGGGCAGCCCCAGAAGGAAGGCCAAGGGGCACGTCCTGCTGCCCACGCAGCGTGACTGCACCGGGCAGGCGGACACGGAGGGTGGCACCAAGCAACAGGGGCGCTCCCTCGGCCTGGATCTCGCCGCAGTCTCCACCAGCTTTTCTCGTTGTGGCTCTTCCACCCAATACTACTCCGGTCTTGTTTCCGTTCTTCTCACACCTGCCACTTTTCCTCCAAAATTCAGTTTCAAATTGTTTCACACATGTCAAACTGTACACCTGACCCAGGCACATCTGAGACCTGTTTTTTCCTGCTCCCGAAAAATCACCAAGGTAATTTCATGTAGGTCAGAAATGGATCTGTAAGGTCAACTACGGTCATTATCTCCAAACTTCTGTTATCAATAACAACCATTTTAGAGAAACATTCTGTGCGTGCATTTAAGCAATACTTTAAAAAAAAAAAGACACAAAAACACATTAGTACTTTTCAAATCATACTAGCCAGGCAGTGGTCATAGCAGTGGACACCATAACCTGCCATGTAACATAAGTCCCAAATTCAACAGATGCAGTGATGATTGAAGAGGCAAATCAAACTACTATCATGTATATCCCAAAGGATATATAAAATTTGTTTATATATAGAAGAAATATTATGCAAACATACACAAACTGCCAGAAAAAAAAAATCAGTGTGCAAGTCAAAGGCTTTGGAAGAAGAAATGATCGGGTTAGAACTGCAGAAAGACATTTGGGGGCAAACAGTTATTTAGTGCTTGTAGTTTTTTGCTTTATGAACTAGTGTATTTATATTTGATTTTCCTCATATTTTATTTTCCATAAAGATTGTGAAAATGGTAAGCAGTTTTAACTAATGTTTTAAGAGATTATGTAAATAGGTTTTCAGCTTATTTTACTATATGTTAAGGATGAGAGAAGATGATCCAGTAAGCAGTGAGATTCATTCACAAGGACAGCACCCAAGAATCATGTATTTTTATGTTTTGAGGCTAGGAAGTGATTTTGGCTCTCTCCCAGAATGCACAGTTTAATCAGACAACATGTTGAAGTGAATTAACTGGTAGTAGCTTACAGCAAATCTCACCAATGCCCCATGATCAAAATTATTATTTATAAGGGATAGAGCTTCATTTGTCGAAATATGGGCAACAAGCAAGGCCATATAGGCAACCAAGGCTGAGCAATAGCATGACAGGCCACAGCAATTCTAGGCATGCAGTTATGAAAAGGCTACCGCATTACTAGAAGAAAATACATATATTGCTTTATATACCAGCCACAAATAGATCAACATCACAGAAGTTTGAGCCTTCAGAGCATACCAGGAGCATACCTCCTCACTTGCCATTGCCACTCGGCTGCAGAAGAAGTATCACAGTTATGGGCTGATGGGCTCTTGAGTCCCCCAAAAGGAGAGACGCAATAAAGAATTGGGAATTAGTCCCTCTAGAGGGAAGAGCAGTAATTTACCTCTGGAAAAATATTTTGAAACACCTCAGAGTATCCGAGAGCAGACCTGAGACTAAACCAGCATTATATTTTAAAGCCATTCACTCAATCTTCCTGCTTCCACTGATATTTAATGTAAAACTCGGCATTTAAAACCCTGTTCCAGTTACAGGCCTTGTTCTTGTTTATAAGGATTTAAATAGATCTGCTGAAAACCATTCGTTTGTCAAACTCCTAACACATGCTGTTGTAGCCTGCAAAGTATATTTTACCCACTCTGAAAAATGCTCGCTAGGAACTTCATACACCATAACACTGAAGTGAACAAAATCATCCTTTTAATTTGCATTTAAGCATTTAAGTTCACAGGAGTTTATTTCCATTCCATGGAAAAATCTCTCCTGCATTGTGCATCTGCTGAAGCACAAGTGCCTACAAAATCTGACTAATTTTCAATTTATAAAAAGTAATGTAATTATCTTGTTCAAATTAGATTTAATTGCAAAGCCTCTGAGTAGTCTAAGAGTATTATTTTGTACATATGTGCCCAAAAGAAAATTCCTCTCACTTGCAGCAGGGTACACAGTATCAGTTTCTGGCTGTACTCCTCTCCTCCTATTTTGACAGTCTCTTTAATTACCTCTCCAGAATATCTCCAATTGCATTTGGTTTCCAAGTTGAAAAGTCCAAATCCAAAGGAAAATACTAACAGCTTTCCGAGACAAGCATGTTCAAGAACCCTGCATGTTGGGGAAGTGT
This sequence comes from Crypturellus tataupa, assembly GCA_034781795.1. Lineage (NCBI taxonomy): Eukaryota > Metazoa > Chordata > Aves > Tinamiformes > Tinamidae > Crypturellus > Crypturellus tataupa. The sequence goes on along the minus strand of JAWLRI010000460.1, from coordinate 3,112,048 downwards.
CTGTTGCTACCAGTACAGCAAAGAAACTCTCATCTCATCTTCCTCTCAGCCACGGCACAGAGGTTACCAAGAACACAACAGGCTGCTGCTAGGTATCAGCTGCAAATTAATGCTACAGGTCATGGTGTATGTGGAGATGGAAAATATTCCACTTACCATCTTCCTCAGAATATATATTCCAGTAGCATCCAAAGTACCTGCATGTCAGTATTCTCCTATTGCTCTCACTCCATAAATCGGCAGGGAAATAAGAGCCAAAGAAAGTGACAATAATGCAGAGAAGATGCTCAGTGCCACATTCACTTACCTGGAAAAGGAAAAGCACAGGGCTGAGCTCACTAATCACAGCAGTCTGCTAAGCATATTAGATGGCTGCTAATTATCTGTGACATAAATAAGGATTATGCAACGCAAGAAAAGAAATGTATTATCTTATTTTAATAGACACTGATTGGAGAAAGGAACAATATATATTTTTTTAATCGAGGTATCATGAAGAGTTCCCGTTTGCGGGGAGCAGATGTGACAATGGAACAGGTGGTGGAAACACAAGCCCTCCCGAAGCCTCGCGGGTGTTTTCTCAGGAAGTGTCTAATGAGCGTCACCAGATCCGCCGCGGCGCGCGGGGCTTTGCCAGGCAGCTCCTAGGCAACGGCCGGCTCGCAGGAGCCGCAAATAGCAGGCGCAGGCCTGGCGGCGCGCGGCGCAGGGGGAGCCCGCGCATGGCACGCGTGTCGCCGGGCCCCGCGGCCGGCACGCTCCCGGCGCGGCCTCGCAAGGGCTGGCAAACCCTTCTCCAAGCTCTCACAAGCAAACCGCAGCGAGCCGAGCGCGCCCTCCGCATGGGACGACTTGGGAACGCGAGCTCCCGTCCGCACTCCTGAGGCAGAAGGGCAAATGAAAATTCATTCCTGTAGAGTTTAAAGATTAAAATGATTTGCATGGTTACTTATTTCTGTTTAGCCTACAATACTATCATAAATTTATTAAACTTGGTTCACTCGTGCATTCTATTAGGAAAATAAATAGCAAGTGAAGACCTGGAATAAGTAATATGCCTGTTCTGAATAAGCAGTTCATACATTATTTAATTACATCTCGCTACAACTAAACATTCATCATTCATGTTTGCTCATTACATATAATCTTTAATTTTTGTCAATCTTCATTGAAGTTCACGTGCAAGAACAGCAGGTATTTTCTTTCATGAAGATATATTGGACTTGTTAAAAAAAGATTACAGAATACACAGCAGACTCATCTATATCTTCATTTTCTCTGTATTTATATGATGTTATAACATGGGGAAAACTAGCCATTGTCAGTTATTCAGAGAGGACGTGGAAAAACTTACGCATTTTTTGCAAATCAAATTCAAGCTATAAAATATACTTTAATGTATATGGATGCTTACTCAAAGGAAAGGATATTGGTTGAGTTATTAAACACCAGGCTCAGATCACAGCAGGCACACAGTCAATAACAAAGTCAACAGAACTGCTTAGTCAAAAGCAAAAATTAAAATCTCAGTGACGACTAGTGCTTTAACCAACGAAGTCAAAATTCATTTTAAAACCACCTACAATCTCTTAACAGAGAAACCATTAAAGGAGTACATTAGTAAACACATTACTCCTACAGACACCCTTTATCCATATGCAAAGGTATATGACATGTGCATGAATATACGTTATGGGTGTACATGTTTTATGACTTTTCATTTGTATAAATGCCTAGTTTGGTTTTGGAACTCAAAGTAGTTTCTTTACATGTGCAGAAATTATATCCACTTGATTTTACTATATGTAAAAGTGTCTTGCATTATGCTTAAATGAAGAACAGAATTACAGCTGTAATTTGGAACCGATTTGCTTTTTTTTTTGAATTAGAGCTACGAAGATGTCTGTTGAAAAGGAATTTGTTTTATACAAATTACCTGACCAAAACGAAGCACACAAGTGCCTGGAGTACAGGAAACAACAACAGTGCAATCCTACCTGGTATTAGTCTGCTTTGGAGCTGTGGTGCTGCACAGAGCTTTGCAGACACGGCTGCCCGACACCGTACTGTGCTACACGGACACAGCCCAAGTGTCCTACCCGATTATCGTATCCCACCTCTACCGAGGCAATACAGCGCCTCCAGATAAACAGCACGCTCGGAATTAAACTGCTCTAAAGGGCTTAGCTGCAGAGCCAGGAACCCATCCCTGAGCAGACACACTGCATCTTCAAGCATCTGGCAACCACAAGCACCGAGCGTGAGGCGGCCAGACCTCAGGTGAACACGTCATTCAGCAGCGGGTTCTTGGGGAGCGAAGCATCGCTGCAGGTGCCTGGGCAACCAGTAGCGCTAATCTTGCCAGGTCATTTCCTTCCCTTTTTCTGAAACCAATTCCCAGTTGCAGCCCCAGTGGCAGCACAGATGTCATCAGCTGTTCGACAGCTCATCTGGAAACTTCCCCAGCTGCTGCTCACACGAGGCATCCGAGCAGGCCAAGAGGGCTGAGCAGTCGGGGAGACACTGCAGGTCTCACCTGGATAGAGGCAGTGGCTGGGGGCTCTCCAGCTTGGGCTCAGCTGCACAAGTGGCTGGCCCCAAATTCACTGCACAACAGTGACAGATCCAAGACCCTACAGTCAATAATGAGAGCTAAGGGAAGGGCCTTAATTCTGATATTAATATATACACAGCCTCTTCACCCACTGCAGAGAGAAGGGAGCAGCAAGGAAGCCTAAAGCACAAAAATGGTAAAACACAACAGCAGCATCTGTGCTGGAGAACCTAAGGCTAGTTGAAGGGAAAGGCAAATGAGCTTCTAGCAGTGGTCAAAATAGAATAAGGAAAAAAAACAGTATCAAAATTAAAAGAAATCTATGTTCATGAACATTCATGAACATGAGCAAAATACTTCGTAGGGTTAGAAAATAGAGCAAGCCATTTTTATATAATAGGGAAGAGTATGAGATAAGCAGGATGTAATCAAAGGTTTAGAGTGAAGTGGTAAACACCACTGAAAAGTCAAGTATGAAAAGTCAAGGGGATAAAGTGCCCTATCTTGTTTGACGAAGGACCCACGCAACCAAGCACCATGGAAATGCTCGATCCCCAAACCGTACTGATGGCTTCGTGCCTTCTCTGCAAGCATGCAGGATTCTGCAAAAGATGTCAAAAGATGCTTTGAATAGATGCTGGCATAGATAGAGAGGTGATGACTCTTGACGCAAGCAAGAAGACACAAATCAAAGAACGAACGAACAGCTAATGTTGAGAGAAAGAAAAATACACACACTACGTATATCCTGTAACACTTTGCACCAGCTCTACTCAGCTCTTAACTAAGGTACCTTAATTAACACTGCCCTCCAGACGATACTGTCTTATTCCTGCTATTAAAAAGTAAACAAAAAAGGTTTACTTGCTTGCTTACAGCAAACTGAATAATCTTAAAGCTCAACACATTCAGGTATCATTATCAGCAGTCATAGTTCCACACAGCATGTCTAAACCAAGTCACAATTCTGCCAAGTAAGTTAAATTTGTTTTTATTCCACTTTCTCATTTTATGACATGACTACACAGGAAGGCTCCAGCTCTCATTCGCTGCAGTTAGTGAACAGGCATGACTTTTTTGTTCCCAATCAAACGTGCATAATATTTACCTTGTGAAATGCTCCCCGCTTCATTTACATCACAAAATTTAATAAGACCTTATGCATCTTTTCGGCATTATTTTTCTGTGTCCTATAATTCACTATTAGTTTAAAAAATGTTGAGAAAAAGAATTTCTAGAAGATAATAGATTGTGAGACATGACAAAAGCTTAAACACTTAAAATGAGCTTTTGTTTTTCAAAGCAATGATTTTCATCAGTAGAGGAAGGTTTCCTTTCTAGAAATGAGTGACTTAACTCTGCTTTTTGGAACATCATCTGAAGGAAAGAAATGCTGTTTGCCTCAAAGCAAGTCCAGGGTCATGCAAGTTGCTGACAGTGGCCATTTCAGGGCTGAAATGGCTACTGAACACAAGAGCACCAAGCCGCCACGCTTGGTGCAACTGGATCAAGGCAGCTCAGCTGGAGATACCCAAGAGCTGTATTAAAATGTTTCCCTCCGTAACTAGCCTGCCTCATGGCACAGGTTAGGTCTAGTGCACATGTGCTTTAACTGCTGCCCCCGAGTCCTCCTTGCCACACGCCGGCAGAGCCGAACAGAAACACAACCGCTCCGCAGCGGACACAGCACCCCAGCCTCCCGGGAGCCCCGTAGTCAGTTTTAAGGGAAAAGCAACTAAAGCACCACCAGAAGCATTCCTGTAAGCAGAAACTCCTAGATAACACCCAATTTGGCTGAAAGAAGGAAAAGAGAAAACAAGATACGGCTTTCTGGCAGAAACAGCAGCTCTTTGTGGCATGCCAAGTCACTGTAAGGAAGATAACTAAAGACAGGCACTTGTCAACTAAGGTGAAGTGCTTTTTTCAGCCAGTAATACAGTAAAGAGCACACCAGATATACAAATTAAAACATAATGTAATGGATATCTCCTGCAGTTCCATTTTCCTGTGGGTTTGGATAGCTCCAACTTTAATCTATGCAGGATTTCATACAAGCTGAAACTATGCGAAATTAGGCCGTGAGAAAATTAATTTCACAGCGAATCCCTGATGAAAGCACTGAGCTTCCTTATTTCCATTTGTGCAGAAATTCCTCCTCATCACACCATGTCGCAGGCACTTGCTGCCCGGAGTCCATCTCGTCTCCTGGCCCTTTGGCCGGGTACCTCAGTCCAAGAGCAGAGCTGGAGGCCGTCACCAAGGCTAGACTCCAGCGGAATCAATGAAGACAGGGCTTTGGCTGGGATCAGTTTCTCACACCAACACTGCATCCATGGCCTGAGCCCCAAAAGGCTCCCCAGCAACATCCATGCCTCTATTAGGCTTCTTCCTGGAACTACACAGAAGCTGAAAGTGCAGCATGGCGAGTGGCAAAGGATACTCAAATACCAGCAGATTGTGGCTTAAGCACACTTACAGCAGCACGAATCTGGAAATATTAATGCTAAATGCAGACTTCAATGCTAGATGAGAAACGGTTTTCACATTCACCATGTTTTCCCTTCTACATTTTCCATTTTGTCAGTTTTCAGAAGAACAGTGTCCTCTATAGTAGTTTTAAGAATTTCCTCACCAGTATAATTTTATTGCTTTTGGTACAATTCCAGCTACTTTCACAGCTGAATAAAATAACAAAGAGCTTGTTTTTGATCCACTACTTATTTCAGGGAAGGCAATACCTACCCTTTCAGTCACAACACTGGCATAGTTTTCCATGAAGCACCAGGCCTTATTTGGCATCAAGACAACTTTATCCTGCAGAACCCAACTTTACCTCATGGAACCGGCGCGCACAAGTGTCATGTATCCCACAGTTATTTCAATAAATACCAAGGCAACCTCATTAAACTGCATGCACATCTATCAAATTAGGCTAACACAAAAACCAACTGACACAGAGGGAAAGTTAGGAGAAAAGAATGAATAAAATGTATGATAAATACTTTCAATGAGAAATTTTAAACCAAATTCAGACATCTTTCTGAAGAGGATTTCTGCTAACCTAGAAACTACAGAGCTGGTTAAGGAAGTCACAGGGTGAAAATCTCTGCCTTGTGCTGTGGAAGAGTTTAATCACCACAATCTGTGCGACTTCTTCTAGCTAAGATATAGCTGTGCTATGCTGTGCATAGCTGTGCTATGATTTTTAGCCAAGAACACTTCACAGGCCCTGGAAGGGGCTGAAGCACTTGCAGGTGTGACCCTTAATAGCAATGTGGGCAAAGGCTGTGCCCATCTGAGGCGGGGACACCACAGAAGCGCCCAGCTGGGCCACCAAGCACAGAGCACCTCTGTGCTTACTGCACCTTCCTGGCCAGCACTAAGGCAGTCTTGAGTTAAAGCAGCTGGAAATGGCTCCATCCACGTTTGCTTGCACCCACTGTTTCTACACATACATATCCTTGCACAAAAATCAAGTGGCAAAATGACAAATCAATTTTATAATAGCTCCAAATACATGAGTGGGTATCAGCACTAGGGAAACCACTGCCAGGGAGATGATGGGAATCAACTGAACAAAATGAAAGAGGTCATAAGATCATGGAGGAGTTTGGAAAGAATTAAGAAAACCTTTTTATATTTAAAAATGATCAAAGCCAGTGAGAGAAAGGATTAAGTTGCCCTGACATTCTTCTTCCTTTAAGAAAACCCTGCATAATTCTCCTAAACGAGGGTGTCAGAAGTTACCAGGAGAATTTTTGTATAAGTTCATCTGTGCAAAGACAGCTATATCTTCTGGTTACCTTTAAGCTGCTTGCCTGAAACCAGGCACTTGTTTCAGCCACGGTTTGAACAGAATCTGTTACTAAATATAAAAAAAGCAATCCTCTTACCTGCAATTCCTCTCATGGGGACAACAGTGTAAGGAGCCTCAAAAATTAAGTTTTGGAATCTCTATACCAGGATTTCTAATAACCTTCCTGCTAAACATATCTCCAGACAGGAGCTCAGCTCAGGACCAGGTTTATCCCCATCAGAAGTCCAGATGAGCTATTAGGAAACATCTGGTAAGTTTTCATTTGCTCCCAGGAAACACGCAAAGCTAATGGTGCAAGAAGCTAAAAGTCAACATAGTAATAGATGGACTGTAGCTGGGTTCTCCAAGAGTGAGAAAGGAATATTCATTGGGACACAACAGGAAACTGAGGAGGGTAATATTCACTAGTGGATGAAGCAGATCCTCTGCAGCAGCTCAGCAGGATTCACAGGAGGAGCACAGAGCCGCACTGACGTGGCTTCGGGGCTTCCATGCTACACTTGGCTTGCACGTAGCCCGCACAGCTATCTGCAGCCCTCCTCCTAGACACACCCTCAGAGCTCTAGAACAGGAGTTATTCGAGGGTAGAAAAATGGGAACATTGTGAAGAAAAATAATTAGGTATGCCAGATTTAGAATTAGGTATGCCAGAATTTTAAATAATTAGGTACGGCAGATTTAGTTCCCCACAGCTATTCCTATGAAAGCTGCAAAGATTATTTGAGCAACTCCACCACAGGCCTTAGCAGTATGATGATGTATCTCAGTAGTAAAACAGTGTGGATCTGGAGATACACGTCAAAAGGCTTGCATGGAAATACGAATACCAGAAGGCCATTAGATTAGGCCCAGGTCTTACATCAACGAAGACAAAGAAAGTTCAGTGCTTTCAGAATTACTCACCTTCCTTCTCCTAAGAGTTGCTCAGGTTCACTGACCACTGCTTGGGAAACAACTTGCTTTTCAGTTTGTAGCTGCAATATGATTCAGCTATGGATGATGCATGCTTTTTCACATGAAAAGCTACAGCAACAACACAGTAACGGGAAGGCCAACCGGCCCTGCCAGCCCAGCATTGGCTCCTCTCACCTGCCTGCTCTCCACCTGACCTCTTCTGTTCCTGCTACCAGTACCTATTTCCCAACAGGTCTTCTACACAAAAGATAAAGAAAAAAATGGTAAACAAAGAAAAATGATGAACTGACATGGTAATTTTTATTGTGCCCTGCTGAATCACTTACCTCATTACTCAAACATTTACTGTTTAGATGGCAAAAGGGTAGAAGACTGGGACCAGGTCTCTTACCTCACATAGACCTCAGAGAGGAGAGAGGGGGAGAGAAAAAAAAAAAAAAAAAAAAAAAGCTCTGATGAAAATTGTGGCTTCTCTGCTACCACTGAGAAGCAGTTTATGACTGTTCCTTACTGAACAGGAATTTCTCTCAGGAAGACCTTCCCACACCTTCCCAGAACAGCAGCCCAAAGAGGTAGCTATGATTTTTCAAGCTGCCTTCTTCATGACTTTTGCTATGTAAACACATCATGGTTTCCTCTCCAGAACAGCCTTAAACTATCTTGTATTGACATTTAATATTTATGATGGCTGTCCAGTGAGTGACATTTATGCACAAGATAACCATGACAACAACAAAAAAAATTAACAATTTTTGTCTGGCTGAATGCCACTTGTAAAGAAAACAGTTCCTCCCCTTGCAAGAGACAAAAACAGCAACTGAAAAAGCTTTAAGACATTTCGAAATAAACCATTATATTCCTTCCCTGCAGTGTAATTGCTTATTCAAACACATTAAGAGTAACTAAGTTTCTGTACAGTAAACAGAGTCAGCCTCCCAACCCCCTTTTTTAATTAGCTTTAACAATGGTTGAAATAATGTAAAAGCAATTTGGGTGATAAGCCAGAGCCAGCTGTACTTTTTTTCCCCAAGTTAAACTCTCTCTGCTTTGACTGGTGACAAAAATGAATTGGATTCTTCAATTTCTTAGATTGTCATCAGTTGCTTTTTCACTGTGGGCCCTTTGTGAGCTGCCTTCCTTTGCCTGGACATGGCTGAAATGCAACTCCCCGGCGAGGAACTGCACCCTGGAACACACAGTGCGACTGCTTCTTCCACTCTGCTAGGTGCATTTGCCCCGGCCAGCTGAAAACCTCTGTTTCCTGGCTGGTAGTTATCTCCATGTATTCAAATTGCAGATAAGATGCTACCCATTTCCACCTTGGGCAGGAACACCAGCGTTCCTCCTATGAAGAAGCATCAGGCTCCTTTCCCCTCATCCTAGTGCAAAGATCTAGAAACCTCCAGGCAAACCCCACGGTCTTGGGGAACTGACAGGAGAGGGAAGTGGACAGTGCCCATCCCTACGTTTTGCTGCAATATCATGATGGTGCCCTATATAATTTACTTTGTGATGGATGATTTTGCAGTAAAGGTAGAGTAAAACTTCCGCAGATCTTGACTTAGATTTTTGAAGCCATGTTGGAAATCCCAGCAAAACACAGGACTTGAACTATATTTTGCAGGCTTTCCTATCTACCTCTTATAAAGCCTAAATCCTATGAGTCCACGCGGTGGCACAGAGGGAACACACATCCTGGGGGTAAATTTCCTGAAATTCTGCCTGCATCAACCAGCTTGGATTCAGGGACCAAGCAGCTACTGACAAAAGCTGAAGGCAGCTGGGCCCCTTCAAAGCTAATGGAAACCAAAGGAGACACCAGCTTCACCCAGGGAGACCAGGGCACTCGGGTCCCCTCCACACCAACAGAGCAGAACAGCCACATACCCGCGAGCTGAGCAGAGCCACATAACACCGCTGTGCATCCGAGAGAAACAAGAGGAGCAGGAATTTACGAGAGGCTCTTCGGCAGGAAAGGTTTCCATCCCCTAGAATACAGTGTCCCAGAAAGACCTGGTGAGGTCTGGCCTCATTCAGAGCAGGGAATTCCAGTTTCTCAGCAGCCACCACATCCTCAGGGTCATGCACTTGTAAGCTCTGGCACACCAGTCACTTCCGAACTGTTCACGGGCAACTCGTGGCTCTAGGAGCCTCTCTCCCTATAGGGCCAGGCCCAGAGCGTCTTCCTGCGCCCACACAACAGCTGCCTCTCAGCGCAGCGGAGTGTTTTAAGGCATGCAAATAGAGAAAGAGGCCACGTTACTATTTACACACTGAAAAACCATCTCTGACATCAAACAAATAATCTTCTCTATGAGACATACTAAAACCATTACCTTTACTCTAAAGAAAGAGGTGTTACATGACACTAAAAAAGGTCTGCCCTGAAATCATGTGCAATATTGAAGAGCAGAGAAGTGGGAAGATGGGCAAATCGTTACTGAGTACATAAACATGCGGAGTGTTAATCATGGGTGTTTCTACCCTCATCAAGTTCACAGTACACAGTACAACACTGAAAACTTTCGCACCGAGCGCTCTCCTTTGTGAGGGGAGAGCAGAATATTGTTTCCAGTGAGACCAGAGCCTTTGGCAAAGTCTTGACACCAGACACAACGAACCAGGCAAAGAATAAAAATTACTCCCTCCATCCTCTCCTGTACCTTCCGTACTCACACGGCCTCAAACAGAGCAGTCATTTTCAAACTGTTCCCAGCATTCAGGTACCCAGTTCTTTTAAATGAGAACATTCATACGTATCAGTCTTACAGAAAGCTGCAACGCTATACTAAAAAAACACAGTTCCTGCCTTATTAGCATGCCCATGCCAAATTTAAGTGGATGCTATTGATTTACCTCATCAATGGATGCTGCGCTTCCAAAATGAAGTTCAATGACAGATGCAGTATGAAGTCTTGAAAAACGCAGCACAGGCACTGACGTCACCCATAACTTCAGTGAGAAGCTTCCAGTCTTAAGCTCTTCCTTACACAAACTCAGACTTAGGAACACAAGAGTCATGACTGCTTCTGTCCTAGGAGTAACTCCCTCAAATAAACCATTTTTCTCTCTACTGCTGCTACTTTTCTCCCTTTCCTCAGCTGCAGAACTGACTCACTTACATGCATTTCAAAAAAGCAGGCGAAGATTATTTTAAAGTTAAAGAGATGATTTTCCCTAAAAAAATGTCTACTGAGAGAGCCTAGAGTACAGAAGGAATTAGTACATTGAATGTTCACCCTCCTTTTCTCCAGATCATCTGCTAGTTTTATATAGCAACTTTTGAGAAGCTGGTGAGGGAAGACGACTAACCATCTGGATTTAATCCCCAAAGTGCCAACTTCTTACAAATGATAGAACCTAAAAGGAGAAAGCAATGGAGACGGGCAATACTAGGCAGCATGGACTAAAGTATCACTCGGTCACAGCAGGGATACAGCAAGATAACCAAACACGTGCTGAAAATACACAGCGGAGGATATACAATGCTGAGAATATAGCAGCCTTTTTAGCTGCTGGTCCTTATGAGGTCTTGGTCTTTGACAGCTAGTGCCGTGGGGCAGCTTTTTCCACTGAGGCCGTGCTTGTCTGGTGCTGTTTTGCCACGGCCAGGCTAGAGAGCAGCCCAGTTCTTCCACTTACTCAGCTCATCCTGTTTAATGTACAACAGGATCCTTCGAGCATATTCTCAGTTTTATGATTCACAATGAAACAAGCAGTATTACAGCAACTGTAAACTCACAGATTGCTTTTAAGCTACGGAGCTACAAATCTTTTATGAGGAAGACAAAAAATTACCCAGATTTACAGATGAAAATGAGTTGAGAAGAGTAGCAAAAGTAAAATTCACATATCCTGGCCACTGATTTTCATGTGCCAGATTGTGCAAGCTCAAGTCAGATGCATTGGGGGAAGAGCAGCCTGTTACAGCACTATTTAATCAATAGCAGTCTAACAACAAGAAAGTGCTGAAATGGTGTGCATGATGTGCACAACTGTGACAGCGCAGCAACTGGGGTCTTCCATTTTGCAGGAGCATACATAGAAGGTTAAAATCACTAACACGGTATTCTAAGCTGCTGCCTGCTATTTGGCTCCGTTTTGGCTGCACAACAAACTGTTCTTACTGCTCCCACAACCGGCTCTTAGGTTTTCTCCTGCTGATCAAAGTCCTCGTCAGTCCTACATTTCCCTGGTTCTCAGCCCTTATGGTCTACTCTCTCATCTCTCTCTGTTTTTCCCTCTGCTGCCACTTCTCCTTTCTGTATCTCCTAGGAGGGGATATTTCCATTTCTCTGTGCTCAATCATCTGTACCTGAAAGTCCAAACTTTAAAATCCAACTTAGTTAGTATTTTAGTACTATTAGACTAAATAAGGCAAGCAAAGTAGTTCAAAATTGTGAAATTTAAGCTCATAACTACTGTGAAAATTACATTTTTCCAAATACATGTAGGGAGAAAAGAGTTCTACTTTATTTTCATTCCACCATTAGTTGACTTCACCTTAATTAAAGCATCGGGTAATGCAGTTTAATTGAATTTAGGAGTCTTCCTTTCTGTTCTAGCTTCCTTGTTCTCTTATGTGGAGGGAATTAATACATACTCATATCCATAAATAATTAAATGTTGATGAATATGCGCTCAGATTACTAGTTCCGTTCTGCACACCTTGTTCTGGCAATGTCTACAGAGCTGTTCCCTAGCAGACGGTAGCGGCCGGCGCTGCTCGCGGCCCCGGGTCACCTCTCCCATCACGGCCCCGCTCTCAAGCGGGTTCCTCTCCAGGCAGTCTATATTAAGGGGCTTATACCGCAAAGTAAAGGAAGTGCAGAAAGAGGATACAAATAGATTCATATCATTACTGCCTGTAAATGATCCTAGGAAATTAAAAACAGCCTGCTTGAAGAACATGGAGGCTGGTACGCTCCAGGAAAGCGGGCTCCCTCCACAGACCTCTCAGAAGTATATCTGCATCTATAAAATACAGAATATCTGCATCTATAAAATACAGCTTCTATATTGGAACATATTATCTACTCTCTAATGATCTTTTTATAAAGATACCTTAATAGATAAATGGCTACTCTAGCCAAAATACACCTCCCATTCCATCAGAAAACCATGAATGTTTCTGTATCTGTGCATAATGAGGAAATTTTGGTAGATACTAACAAGGACATTTGTTTATGTTTAGATATTAAATTGAAACCCTATTTCCTCACAGATCTCATCCTTGAGAACACCACTTCAAGCAAGCATAAACAATCAACAGCCAGTAGGCAAAATACATGGATGAATACAATGAATACATGAGTGACTACAGCTCTAATTTCTTTCCTTGCTAGGCTTTGAGACCAGTTCTCATTATGCACAAGATTGCAGACCAGAGCGATCGCTACCTGCTGTGTTGGACACAGTGTTGAGCCGCTACCTTCAAGCTCACCCTGGCAGAAGAGCCTCCTATCACCTCCGGCCTGTCCCTTCCTGGTACCGTGCAGACAGCCACAGCATCGCACCTCACTGCATCTCCCTAACCTACCTTTGGTCATCATTTTAGCCCCTCCAAAAGCATTCTGTTTTCTAGTCCATCCCCTGAAAAATGCGGTAGCTAAAGCAAAACAGTCTTTGGGAAAGGGCGGGGAAGCAGCTGCTCTGCTCATCCACGAGCTCACAGAAGAGCACTCGTTGAAGCAGAATTGTTTGCCAGCCGCCACCTCTACCTGAGACAGGGAAACCAATTTGAAGGCAGCAATAAAGGTGTCTCTCCTGTATGTGGGTGATGGCATCTCTTCACAGTAAAGACCCTCCACAATAACATAAATTTGCCATATATTCATATTAAGTCACATTGTTGCTCCACAAAGATTTCAATAAGACATTTATCATCTATCTTGGTCCCCTGAAGTAGTCGGGGAAAGTGTTCCAGCTGGTAAAGGGCTCCCAGGGAGTCATGATGATCTCAATCAGATAAAACTCATGTGCACAAGGGATTGGCATTTTTAACTCTTAACGTCAAGGTGTAGGACAGATTTTATATTGCCTTACGCTCCCCAGTTTAAAGGTTCGACCCTCTGCAGGGCTGCAGTTCTTTGGCTGTCCGCAGGCTGTGCACAAGTGGCACAACAGCCCTGTGCCGCAAGGCCCAGAAGGGACCAGCCCCGGGCAGGTTGACCAAGAGGACAAATCAAGGGTCCATCTGGACACCGCAGCTCAGGGCCACGAGTAGGTGAGAACTTGCTCCTCAGGAGCATCACGCCCCGTCTTGCCTGAGGGCAGCTAAAGCTGCGGCCCTATGAGCCCTGCAGTGCCAACAGGCCCACGCGCACACGGGGTGGCCGTAGCCCAGCTGAGGCACTTGGCACACAGACAGGCTTGGTACGTCTGGGGTTGGGTTCCTCAACTGAACCCCAAGGTGCCGGCCCCTTTCCTGCTTCCCGCAGCTCTGCAGACCTGAGCGCATCTCAGTGCGGCTCCTGAGGAAGGAGCCTGCCAGCACGGCCCCGCCGCCCAGCGACATTCTGCTGAGATGGCCATTAGGGCTAATGCTTATCCTGGCACTGCATCACGCCGCTTGAATAAATTTGCTTGCTGTAATTATTTGAATTACTTAAAATTAGTGAAGTGCCAATCATCTGTTCAGCAGGGATTTGCGTACATTTTCTAACAGAAATCAAAGCAAAGTTGCCATAGCTAAAGAAATTGGTTGCTTGTCTTTAAATAACTGCATAGGGGTTACAAAAAAATTAAAATTAAAAGTCACTTTGGGCCTTACTTAACTAGTCGTTAAAAAAAATCTAAAGAGTAATTCTAAAGAGCTATTATGAATAGTGTCTTGTGAGAAAAAAATGAATATACAGCAATTATAAGCAAAGATGTTAAGTACATAACTCTTGTAATTCCCCAAAACTAGTATAACTCAGTAGTATTTAGATACTTAACCACCACTGGTATATAAGAAAAATGAGAAAACCGAAAGGAGTGATTAGCTTTTGCTTTAAGTTACCCCTTCGCTCTGCTCTGCCTGCGTGGCCTCAGAGGCACACTCATGCTCCCGGGAAGCGGCGGAAGTGCTGGAGTTCAGTCAAAAATTTAAATCCTCACCGGATGAGCTATCAGCTCAGTTGAAACTCACTGTTGCTGTAAACATGATATGAGGGTACGAGTCATAAAAGGTGCTGGCTGGAAGCAAGTTACTACTTCCTGCAGGTTTATGGAACCAAAGGACTGCTAGGGGAAACCACAGGACTGTGGAGAGATAGTGGCTGTTCTAATGCACACAGAGGTCTTAAACTCTCACTTTTAAATATTGGTCAGCTCAGATAAGAAGGCACATAAATACTGCTGCCTAACAGTAAAGTTGTTACTGAAGTTGTTATTTTAGCTCCAAATGAACACAATATGTTTTAAATGGAACTGGAAGTATGATTGTGACTGTTAGATGGATCTTAAACACACAAAACCACCCAAGAAAAACTTATTTCCTCTATACTATATGCTTAGCAACAATCAGAGCTTGTCTTGAAAAGCTCTTACAGGACCTTGTCTCTGCTTTTAAGATCATGTCATTCAGTATCCTCACACAACTGGGGCAGCAAACACTATGATACCCAGCCCCATCCCACACATTTTTAGCCATGTATAACCCACTGAAAGTGAGCACTGAACTGGGTGGCAAATTTCAGTTTAGAGACCACGTGCATCTACTTTTCACTACAGCAGAGAAAACGGAAGGCTGTGGCATGTCAGATTTAGATAACCCACTTCTTTTAAGGCAGATGCCCCAAATTTCCTTTTTCTTTTTTCAAGCCATTGACTACATTTTTGCTTCTCTGCTTAGATTATTTTGTGGTTGTTTTTGTTTTTTTTTAAAAACAAAGTTGTTAATAGGTTCAGTTCAATTCGGGTGAAGGGCAAAGGTTTCACAAACCTCAGAAGTTTGAAACATCAGCATTGAAAGTTGGAGGGGAAAGTATTTGAGTAGGTTATACCACTAATGTATTTCCAAAAGACTGTTTTCTCTCCTTCAGTGAGATGAACGTAAAGCTGTTGTAGAAGATTTATCATCACTTATTCTGTAAGTCAGGGACATTAGTGACTTTCCTGCTGTAAAAGTAACCACATTTCTATGTTTTGAATGGAAGTATCAGTGACCCAAAGTTAGCATTTACATTGTATCTTATCAAATATAGTAACAAAATATACAAGCACAAAAAAGTCACAGTGGGCATTTCTGAGAAACGCTCTCTGCATCCAATTGCATTAAGAACTCGGTTCTTCTGCACATTCCTCCCAGGCTGGTTTCACAAATAATACTCTTCGAAGCCAAGACTCACAAGTCCTAAATCCTGCTGTCTACACCTTCCTAGAATGGTTTCTTTTTTGTTTGTTTCCAATGCAGCTCTGCAGTTCTTTTCTTTTTAGTGTTATAATACTTACATGTTCTAGATATAGGCTATTGGTTAGAGATAGAGACTTGTTTTTCCCTCTGAATTGTGCACTGAAGACTAGAAATAATGTGTTTATTTGCATCATACTAGCATTATATGAAAACCTGACCTTAAGAGATGTGTAATAATAGTATTGAATGAATAAGACGACATTTGCTTTTTTTTGGACGACTTCAATCCCTGCATTAGTGACTAAATCCATGAAGTGTACAATATGAATCAAGATATGATTCATTCTTCCATGAATTAATATGCATTAAGTTAATGAAAAAAACCTAAAGGTTATTTAAAATCCCACCAGGGTGCATAACTTCCAAGGATAAAATGAATTAGACTACAAAATTTCAAAAAACAGTCTGAATCCTGCAGTGAGATCATTTTTAGCTTGTCGTGGCTTTAGCTTAGACTAGTCAACACAAGAGCTGAGTGCCTAACACTTTACATAGCTTGTCTACATATGAACTGTTTTATCACAGTAACCCTGCCCAGCCATGTCAACCAGGATTACTCATAGCATGATGGCTTAGATCCCTGCACAGTGTGAAACCTGCCCCGAGCTGCTTGCACATGACTTCATTTCTGCACCTGGGTATCCTCTGCTTCTGCACCCTCAAGTAGCTTATCTTTTATCTCCAGCCTGAGTGAGATCAATGGAAATGATTCCTCATTAATATTTGATACACCAGTTTCTTTACACTTTAATGGCCGTAAGCACCTCGGCAGCAGATAGCATCATTTCAACTAGGCTAAAGACTACAGGGCAATTAGGGCTGGACTTGCCACTGACTTGATACTAAACAGCCCTTGTCAACCTCAGCAAGAGCTGCAGGCTCCTTTACTGCTATCAGTAATGCATGAGAACCGCAAAATGTTACTCCTTTCTATACAGCCTTGACACACGCTACCACTTACTTAACCTGCAGAATCTATTGATTTTGTTTCATGTCACTACACAGCCCCATGTTTATAAAGTGGGAACATTGCAGACATGTAATGCCAATGCCATTACTCATGCAGTAATTTTTGTCTTTTGCTGTTTGTTTTAAGAGAAAGAGGATCAATCTGTACTGGAGAGTTTTGAAAGCACATATACAGTTTACATGTGTAGCTGTCCAGCTCTAAGGCACACGCCAGTGTTTTCCCCCTTGGGAGGCAGCCCAATACTGTTGAGATGAAAGGTTAAATGTTTACAGACCATGTGTGTAATAGGGGAATACCGAACAAAGAAGCCAGCGCTAACACCGATTCTTCCAGTCCGTTCTGTCCTGACCCCGACCCTCGGGTACAGCCAGGATCTCCATGCAGGCTCGTGGCGAGATCCCCGATGTGCCTGGAAAGGGGAGAGCTCCTCGCAGCACAGACGCTGCCGACAAGGGCGACTTGTCGGAGCGCTCGGTGGTGCCTTTCCCAGCAGGCTGCACACAGGGAGCGCTCAGCTCCAGATGGAAGTGTCACACATTTTCAGAAATAAAGGCATGAAGTGAAAATACGTCCCAAATAGCTACTTCCCCTCCTCCTTCCCCCGTGCACCAATTATAAATCCTTCGCAGGTTTTCTGGATTTATCCGTGCACGCACCCTGCATATGCCTATTCTTATGAATGGCAAGGCATTGCATAACGACATTGTAATAGTCATTCACAGGAATGTGCAGGAATGTATTTATAAAGACACACAGGCTAAGTCGGGCTAAACAAGTAGCCCGATTCTAAAACTGCTGAACAGACAAGCTACTCCCACTCCTTAGCAAAGCTGCCGAGTGCTCAACTCCTGAGAATTAGAGCACTCATCTCTGCTCCTAACTTGTCTTCTGAAAATTTTTGCTTTAGACAAATTCATTTATTCAAACCTAATTCCTACTGCAAGAGTAAAATTTTTGCATTAATGTAGATATTTTAGCTTTATGCGAGTTGTATAGCTTCGACTTGAAACATAAAGACAGGTGAAGGTGCAAAGACCTGGGTGAGCAATACTCAACTCATTACTGACCTGTATCGTGTCCCTGGTCTCTTACGTTGTATTAGGGAAACCTTTAAAACAATTACGGTATAGCCTGGCTTCACTAGACCTATTGACTGCATCCCTGTACATTGCTGAAGCTTGAACAGTAGCTAATCGTCTTTTGTGACATTTTGCACCGCAGTCCAGCCCTTGGTGAGCTAACATTTTGTTGCCTATTTTAGAATGAGCCCTGTGCCTCCCAGCTCTGAAATAGCTTCAAGCAGAAAGAGCAAACATCAGAAAACAAACATTAACTGCATTTGACATGCAGCCCTCCAACTATATTTTACAATCTCACAGACAACCTGTTTTGTGTATTTACTGTCTAAATTTTGAGCTATAATTAAAGAGATGATATTTAGTTAACAAAAGACTCAGATTTTTTTCTTTCTCATCTTTCCAGCACTTGTTAGTTTGACTATACAAAAACACCTAAAAATACTTCTGTAAAACCTCTTTCTCTTGTCCAAACTCAGGACTTCTGATAAATGAACAAACACAGAATGACATGCATCTGATCAGGCACTTGTTCAGACAAGAGCATGAACTCCTGCTTTATTGACTTTTGTTCTTCAAAAGTCACTAGTACTGTCCTTGAATGCAACAAGAGGAGGGGAGGCAAAAAAAAAAAAAAAAGAAAAAGAGCCCAGTCTCTCTTCTTTCCATCAGCTTGACACAGAGCTGTAACAGATTTTAAACAAAGCAGGAGCAAGAGAAATGATAATTTCTCAATAAGTCATTCAACCAATGCAATATTGTTCTGAATCTTTGTCTCAATCACAGTCTATGTTGCAATTATTTTATATGATGGTGTCCACCAATTATTAAAAATAAAGTGGAAGAATTTATAAACACACACAAAAAATAAAGACTTTTCTCAAGAAAATGTTTTGCTGCTGATTGCAAAACTACTCCTGAAAGAACTTTATTTAACAGCTTTCATATGATTTAGCATTGATAAGACAGGCTAGCACATAACTTCACAAGTATTTCAGGTTGATTTATTTTTTTTAATAATTTTATCGTATTATCTTATGCATTATGTATTCAATTTTATGGACACACAAGCCAGACTTGAGACACTAACTTGGGGGCTACACACGTTCCTTTTACACTCCTTTTATAACTTCATCCCTATATTACTAATTCAATAGTCTTCAGATCATGAAGGATTAAAAATACAGCTAGAGGGGAATTTTTCCTCAAATTGCCTTATTTATCATCCTCCTTATTACTCCGACCCACATTTTGTTTTCAAGTTCTCATAATAACCAAAATGGTGAGCAAGCTTCTGAGTAAAGACATGCTTTTATTTAATAGAACTGCACATTTGCACATGATTGAAAAGCCTTGGACTTGCAGGGATAGAAAAGATCCTTTTCTGGTTAAAATAGGTTCCATTTTTTTGTAATAAAAAAGGAGATATGGAGGACAAAGAAATCACTGTAAGGAATGATGTGGATATAACAGAAATGCCTGTAAAATACAAGATTAATGAAATACAAGTAGTCACATACTCTTATTACTCAGCCAAGTAAAGAGAATAAAGTCAATGAATGGAAGCAGTTGAAAGCATGGAATAGAAGGGACAACAAGTATTAGGATATATGCAAAGGTTTATCTCACCAGAAGAAAAAAGAATAAGGTAGAAGCAACTAGTTTCAGATGTTAATTTTTGTTGGGATTTTGGGTGCCCCCCTCTTTTCCTTTTGGAAGTAAACACTAGGGGGCAATGCAGAAGACTTTTCAGCTTGCACAACCCGGGCTCTAGGACTGCTTTTCACAATGCAGAATAGACTCCTGTTTCTAAGGCTTGGGAACTTTTTTTTTTAAACAAGGGGAAAGGCTTTTCACAAAAGATACATTTTAAGTGTTTCCAGGCATATCAGATTTTTTTTTTTAATGACAGTTTTTGTATTACTGGCAAATTACCATTTTGACAGGAATGCTCACAGGTTCTGCTCAGATGTGGTGAGGTTGGCACCTGTGCAGCCAGCCCCACTGACTCGCATTTGGAGATCAGGGCAAAACAACGACCAACCCCAGCACGCAACTCCAAAACACAACCAAGGAATTTATGTTCCTCTTTCAGTGCTACCCAGAACCAAGTCACTCTTGAAGTGTCTCTTCAATTTCTATTTTCAGGCCCTCATCCTACTTAGAAAGTTCCACAAGCAGCTCACCTACAGGGCTACAAATACCGCACTGTGTTACTCTGCATAACTTGCTCAGTATCCACAGATGACCAGACAGCCTAATTGGCTATATTTTATTTTCCACGAGTTGATCTTCAAATACTTTCATTTACTGAGTTACTAAGTATGAGGTACTTCAACAGCTACTTAACATGCCGTAATTCTCACATTTTCAAAACAGTCTTTGCCATGTACTGCAGATCTAAAAATACCCCTGGTAGCTGAAATTCGCTGCAAGAACAGGAGTGTGAAGACCTTAGTTAACACAAGCTTACTATGGCTGTTGTGAAGCCTTCTCATGCTTCATTGGTAGTTGCTCCTAGCAATGCCTTTTCTATTCCTGTTCAAATATCAGCAAAAAAAGTTTAGATCAACTAAAAGCAATTTGATACAGACTCATATTACCTTTGCTGTACATAGTAATTTCTTTTTCTATTACTTAGCCAACACTAAACAACCTTATTCTCACCATAGTCTAGCCTCTCTCTTTAAAGAAAAACCAATAATAATCTTATGTTGCATGAACACATCTGAAAACTACAATTTATTTATTTTTTTTATGTCCAGTTGGAACTCTCCCTCTGCAGATTTAAGGCACATTTTGAGGAGCTGCTAGTCAAACAGACCAAGTCTCTCTGGTTATAAGCACAAAGATACTGGGTTCAACCACCTATGAAATATTTCATATTTTTCCCTTCTGCAATCACTTCAGCTGATGTTCCTATGAGAGAAATTGTCCCTTACGAGGTGGAGCTGACCAAGCTGCCTGCACACTGTGAGGAAGAGGTTCTGAGGACAGAGAATGGAAGGGGAGAGGAGGAAGTGCAGCACAAGTAGCACTTGAGCAAGGGAGATGAGTTCCCTCGTCCTCTGCACTCAGCCGTTCATTGAACCTTTCAGAGGAGCTATGCGAGGATGCTGCGAGTGCACAGGAAGAGCAGGAAACGCACCAAACTATAGCCTGTTTGCAAACTGAATTGAGATTAAAAAAGCAACCGGTCTGTACCGAGCAGGTTTAATGCTGGTGCTGCCTGGATGACCTGGATGAAATAGCTGGAGCCCGCAACAGTTTAGAGTCAGCAGACACCATCGTATTTATATTTCTGTGAACCAGCCACCAGGATTGGGCAGACCCTAGGCCAACCTTCACTTTGAAAGCCATTTAAACTGACACCACCCTGTTCACTGAGGCTTTCCCTTGTCCTAACTCCACCCTGCTGTTCCACACCAACTATTAATTACTAAGTAGCAACAGCACTGCCTTCTAATCACACACACCAGTGATTAAGCAAATGAAGCCAAAGGGCTGCTCAGAGCAGCAGGGAAGGGGGGAAGTGCCCCTGCACCACTTGCCAGCCCCAGCCCTTTGGCACCCACGCGAACAGCATAGTGCTCGGCCCGGGGCGTCCATGCGGGCAGCCTTCCTGCAAAGCCTCAGCTGCTCGCGAAGATGCCTCGTCCGTCAGGACAAGTCTCCCCATTGCTGCTATAGCACCTCTTCTTTCAGATTGGTTTAGCAAATCTGAATTACTCCTCGGGCCTACAAGACCCGTGTTTCCATCCGCCTGTCGTTCAGAGGAGCCAAGGCCAAGCTGAAGGCGATCCTGGGCTAGAACCCTGGGCAGTTCTGCCTGGCGCCCCGGCACCTCAGCCTGCTTCCTCGAGTCTTAATCCTTGCCCCACACCAGTTACATGCGACTTGCACATTCATAGTTCATTAAGCCATTCAGATTAACAGGGTATTATGAGGACCCCAAACCCTAAACATGCTCAGGACCTCTGCAGAAACATTCTTTCTTTCTAGTTTATAAACCAATATAAAAAAAAAAAAAATGAAGTGATGCCACTTTGATAAAAAGAATCACATTACCTCTTGACTAAGAGCATCTCTCTAGAAATGTCATTAGGGGAAGTTACAGAAATATCAATGGGTACAGCTTAATTGCTGGTGTTCAATTTTGACTTCCAACAAGAAAAAACAAGTCAATAAAACTGCTTGCCATGGATTATTACATGAATGAGACATCTAAAAAGAGAAGAACACACCTTGCAGCGATCTGACATTGCTATGAGTTTTAGAAAAAAGGCAAACATGCACATACATACAAGAGTTACGTAACTACTATTAGCCAAGAAACCAAATATTCCAGCTAAATTGTGAAACAGACTGGTAAAAGTGCAAAGCCTTACATTGTTCCTCTTCACAAAGTAATGTCTTCTCCCGCAGACCCCACCAAATCATTCCTCGTTTACATTCACAAATCACCAATGCACTAGAGAAAATTCTCAGCAACCAAAACCTCTTGTAAGCATGAAACTGAAGCAAGCATGAGATAACATCTTAAAATAAGTGTTTTAAATATATTTATATTATATGTTTAGTAGTTTAGAGATAATAGGACAGTCTGTGTTACCTAAAGAAATGCTAAAGAAAACATCCCCTTGGGAGTTTTCCCTCTTCAGCCAGCTCCCTCTACCATCCTTCTTCACTGCATGTAATGAGCTGTTAGGGGAAAAGGGATTTTCACCATGCTGCTTTGGGCATGGAAGGGACGGGCAGCCTCCTGGATGGTGCAGCTTACCCAGCAAATACTTTCAACAAGCTGACTAGGGGTAGAAGGAAACAAGCTGCCTGGGACTTATGCTAGAGGAAGCAGCACGTGTGTTAACAGGCTGGGAAGAAGAAAAAAAAAAAAGAGTAGAAACTACTATTACCTCTCTAAGGGGATAAAAGATTGATCAGCTTGAAAACTTGAGGTGTTGAAAAGAACACAGAAGCCATAATACAACTAGCTTCATTTAAACATGACCTAGGCTCAGCACTTGAAATAAGGACCTAACACTTGCCAGCCGCTAAAACCCACATTCTAGATAGCATTAAGCTTTAAAACCCAAAGCTGAATCTGGTTGGTAGCTGCGGAATCTGACAGTCAGCAGGCACTTTGGTTCCAGTTTACAATGAATTAAGAGCTACAAAAAATAAAACAAAACACAATACTACTCTATTCCTTCACCTCAGAAGGCCCCAAGTTGCCTACCCCAGTTAATCTCTCTTCCCTACCAAGATACACTGGTATTTGGACCACAAGGGCGACTTGTTTGGAAGCTTAAGTGGGATGCCCAGATACAGGTAGCTTTGTCAGTCTGTAGTAGACAGCATAATCGCAGTACTTTAAAGTTTTAAGACATAGCAACTACATGAGCACAGCAGGGATATGAGCACCTGACAGACCAATGTAGCTGCTACCACCAAGACCCACTGAAGACCATAACTGCCTCAGTTACAGGCTCTGAGAAACAAAAATCTCAAATGCTAATACCAACTCCGCAGGCTCCAGGGAACCCGAAAAGGATGTTCCTGTGATTCAAACCAAGTTCAAGTTAGCTGATATTTATATGGTGGTTTAATGCAACACATTTATTGCAGTGACTTCTGCACTGCTTCCTGTCCCCTCAAGCACTGCAGAACATAGGTAATTGAAGTCTGCGACTGCAGATCCCCGTGCGCTGTAAGCACACGTACCATCCATCCCTGCTCCTGCCAGGGCTGCCACGGCCTGGGCTGGAGGGCCCAGCTGCACGGTGCCACCCAGGCAGCTGCTGCAGCAGCAGGGAGCACAGCCCATGCTGGCACAGGAAAACACCCACCCGAGGAACCAAACCCATGGAGAACTGTGGCAAAAGGCCATGCTCAGAGCACTGCCAAGGTATCTCGGCCAAGGGAGATACCCAGTGCAGGAGGGCACAGGCAGCTTCTGTTTGTTTGCCTGTTTTAACCCAAAGCACATAAGCTGTTAAACCGTGAAAAATGCAACATGACCTGTGCTACCTGCGACACCGGGCAGCTTTGTAGGCCTTCAGGCTAGCAGCCCTCACGGTCCCCTTTCTGGGAATACAGCTCAATCTGGCTCCTCTTTACAGCACCCGTACTCACCTGCAAAGGCTTCTGCCAGAGCACTCTATGGCAGACTGCTCCCATTTAATCCACTGAAAGGGAACACGTTTCCTCTTTCCTTAAACGTGTTTGTTTCCATCATATTTTAGTCACTAGTTGTGCAGTTTACCTTAAAATAAATATGAGACAATCAGCTAATTCACTTGAGTACAGCTGCACTACTGCTACATCCTGGATCCATTCTTCAGCAAGTGAAAGCCTATTCACACCTAACTTTCTGGCAAGAGCTTTAAACCCCAGGATGAGGCATGCCACAGGATCCAAGATTCTCCCTCAAGTTTTATGTTCTCTGTTTTCAACTATGAATTAGGCATGCTTAAAAAAATTTAGATTTCCAACACAGGAAGAAAAAGGCAAACAGGGCATAGTCCCAAAGTATTTGTCACAAAATCAGTCTGAATCCTATTTAGTGCATTAGTACAGCAGAATCTGTTCTCTTACGTAGCTATGAGAGATTCAATTTAACAGCAAATGGAAGGACTCTCACGGAGTCACTTCTGGCTACAAGCTGTCACTTACAGCAAAAATTACAATACAAAATCCATAACAATGTCCCTTCTTGTGTCATTTTCTATGGAGATGTTACAAAGTCATCTCATTTAGCAACATCAGAAATATTAGTCAACAGTAGACATGAGCTGTTGACTAATACTAGCACCAAACAAGTGTTATCTAGAATGTATTTTTAAGGGAAAATGATCTATATAATAAATCATTTCAAAACAGTAGGATACTTAATTTGCCATCATATTTTTATTCAAGCCCAATAAAAACACAATAGAATGATTCTTGCAAAGGTGACAAATCTGTACATCGCCATTTTCTGGGGCAGATCAATAAATTTTAGAATGGCAAAAAGAATATAAATGCTTTTGATTTGGAGGAGTAGAATCCTAAAGTCTTAATAAAAAGTGCAGTTAAAAACAGTCATAACAAATTAAAAGTTTTTTTTCTGTGCTCCAGTCCTTTTGGACTCTTATGTGGACATGCAAGTACAGAGAATCTTCCAGAAGCTCCGGGTTCTTAAAGTAGCACAAAAACATTAAAGTCCAACAAGTAGGCCCTGAAAACTACAGGAAAAAAGTGTTGATATCATCAGTGAATTAAATTTTCATCATAGGATAAGCCTTGTAAAGGTTTAAAATCACAATCATAGGGTCAACTTTAACCACAATTTTTCTAGAGACTTAAAATTAAGAAAATGTAGGCCTTCTGCTAAAACTGCGTAAGAGACAATTTCTGCCTCTTTTTGCCTTTTAAAATTTCCTAGGTCTATTTAGATTTCTGTTTGGCAGTTTGTGAGCAGTAAACCAGCTTGGTGAGAGTGAGCCCCAGCTATTGACTCCAAAGTAGTGCATCAAATTAGGTCTGTTAGTCAAACTAGAACAGAGGAGCTAAACATGCCTACCCCAAAACATGGATTTCATCCTGCTGCATAAGTAAATAGCTCCTATTTGCATGGTATACTCATGTATACATAAAAAATAATGGAACACAGTGACAGAAGTTAGACTACCATTGACTGAGTAATAAATTGGTATATTAATACATGAACTACGCTAGCATCAGATTAGGAGCTTGACATGAGTATAACATGACTTATGCATTTTTTTTAAAACACTTTTCTATCGGTAATCTCCATTGCTGCTTATGCTCCATGCACCTAGGGAGATGCATCGTCATCGTTCATTGTGCAGCTTCCATGTAAAGGCTTTGCTCAAAGGAAGAAGGGAGAGGAAAAGGAAAATATATGTTTCCATTAAAGTTTTCACAATGGGAATTTAATACTAAGTTTCCTGCTATCCAGGAATAACTGGTGTCTAGCAAGTATCCGTAAAAGTAATGAAATATATTATACTATAGGAATCTTTGATCAATTTATTTCTTATTAATTTTCTGATTAGTTTCAGATGTCCACCAACTTGTTATGGCCTGTTTCATTCTAGTAGAAAAGGAAAAGGCTTATTTGGTAAAAAAATAAAATGAATTTTACACTGTAATAACAATAGAGTTCCATGCACACTGAGATTCCTAAATTTACTGAAAAGCAATAAAAAACATATACAATAAGGACACTCCATAACACCATGGGTTTCAATTTTACATTTTCAAACACTGGCAATATACAAGCACAGATGAAAATTGCAGCACAACTGAAGCTCAACTCACTGAGCAGCAGGCTCTGCTGGAGAAGCCTAAACTCCTTAGGCTTGCTATTCCACCAGAACTAATCTTCATTATAGCCTTAGCAACAAATAATGATGCAGCACCTCCATTTCCCTTTGAAAGCCAATTCCCCACCTTAATATGATAGCGCTAAATACAGTACGCTCTGCTTTCATCTAAGCCGTCCATCCTTCAGAATAAATCTGTAGCATCTCCCAATTCATTTGCTAAATTGAGATTTTAACATACTCAAAGAAAACATCCTGCTCTTGTCAATCTGTCTTAAAGACACAGGTATCGCATGAACACGTGCCCCGAAGCAAGCAACTGGGTGCCAGGTTAAGAGCCCTTTTCGGGTACACCCTACTGATTGTAATTCTGTGCAAGTCCAGAACACTCCTCTGGATGGGATTTTTCTGTAGCAAACAGCGTTCCATTACTGTCCTCCTGCTCTTGCTGTACATTTAATCCCCTGCTGATTTTCTCAGAAATTATATTAACAAAAAAAAAAAAAAAAAAAAAAAAAAGGAAAAAAAACTCAGAGCCAGTGAAGGTGCAGGGGATCTGAACAGTCAAAGAGCAAAAGGAAGCCTTTCCACATCTCAGCTCTGAAGATAAATGGGACAGGAGGCAAAGGAGAAGCTAAATATGGAGAAAGGGCAGTTGCCAGGAAAGGAACCATCCGGAGAATATGGAGGCAGCCATGGAAATGCCTGTTTTGGGATGTCTGCCATTAGGTGGGACAGGTGGTGTGTAACCCACTGGAATCCCAGGCCCAGTTCAGCTTCACCCGGCCCAGGAGCTTTCAGCCAAACCCACACCATTTGTTTCCCATTCTTCTTGGAGAGCATTCCCAAATTAACTAAGTGCTTCTCTGGCTATAGGCTACTGACAGATGCATCCTCTCCTGATTCAAATCAATACATTTAAGCTTTGCACAACCAGCACATTGTGAAAACCAGGCGAAAAAAAAAAAAATCAGCTAAAACCAGAAAAATGTCAGCTTTTTATTCCAGAGAGACAAGAACACAGTTGCCTTCCCAGCAGAGCCAGCCTGGCCGCAGGCTGGCGCTTAGCGCTGATGTGCAAAGAGCCTCGATACGCAGTGCGAGGAGGGACACGCCTAAGGCTCAGCCGGCAGAGCCCGGCCACAGCAGCCTCCGATTCCAAGAGGAAGCCAGAGCAGGGACGATGCTCTCGGCGGGTTTGCAAAGCTCTGGGCTCTCCCCAGGGAGAGGCACCCGTTTGCAGCCACGCAGCAGCATTGGCTACAGCCCTTAGCGGGCCCTTAGCAGGCACCTTGGCTTTGCCACGGCCTCAGCAGCCACGCGCTGCGCCCACGGCCATGGAGCCCCCTGTGCAGGTGGGGAGGTGCCCGACAGCCCCTGAGAGCAAGGACACCCGACCCCAGCCCCCAGCGGGAGCTTTGGTCCCCACAGCGGCACCCTGCAGCCCCCGGGCAGGACAGCACCCCCAGGCTGCGGGCAGCCAGCAGCAGGCCAAGCCTGGCCTAAGCCGCGTCCGCCGGCGCAGCCCTGCCGCCTGTTGGGTTGGTCCTCTACAAGGCACAGGTGGATACACAAGCTCAAGTCTCCACAAGATGAAGGCATAAAATTTGCTCTCTACTATAAGGCTGTAGATGGATTGTTAAGAGCCATAAAAATGTGCATAATACAAGAAAAATATTAACATGTTCCAAATTTCAAATCCACCTCAATTTATTCGCACATTTCCCCTCTCTCCCTGAGGCAACATGTCATGCTTGACAGAAACATTTTGTAAGTCAGGGAGATAGCCTAATTTACCATTAAAAGTGATTTTGATGATATTTTTTCCCCACCCGGTTCCCTTCCAAAGCTGCTCTCCATTTCTGTAAGGACAGAGAGTCTAGTTCAGTTTAATTTGCTTTTTCAAAATTCTTTATTAAATACATCCACTAAGGAAATGGATCAACTATAAGGCTGTCATACACTTCCACAGGGCAAGATGTGAACACGCTCAGAAAGGGTGGGATTCTCAAGTTATCCTCTTCAAGAAGCCTTTCAGATGTCTCTCTACAGTAGTTGAAGAGACTCACATTATAAATTAATATATTATTTAAATATGAGCAATAAATTTAAGCATTTTTCCCCCACATTCAGGTTTTGAGTGTAAACACATGAAAATTATGTTTCAATAAGGAAGGGGGGGAAGTTGCATGGATATCAGGAAAACAAAATTGCAACAGAGAAGGTTACGATCCAGCAAATTCATCTTTCCAAGTACACTCTCAAGCAAAAGATAAACCATGACAAAGATTAGCTCCATGGAAACTGAAATTAAACACTGGAATAAAATTCAACACAAAATTTCAAATTCCCAATATGAAGCTGACTCAAGGGGCTTGCAATTAAAACCCGTGCATTTTAATAACAGCTTTTCCCAAAGCTTGCTTATATCTCAGCAATATCACTAATCTTAATTTACAAGAGCACATGTTGATTATCAGTCTCTCGAAGAAGAGCTTCATTTAGATACCCATTTACTCCTAAACACTGTGTTTGAAATATCACTATGCCTACTACAGCCACATTGCAATTTTATATCTAGTGTATTTAAACACTGGAATATTTAAATAATGCAGAACTACCAAGTTGATGTTATTACTGATTCGAGCAAAGAACACACCCATCAGCATCTAGCATAACCAAAACCATCCCGATTCTACCACCATCCTTCCTCTAAAGAAAAGATGCAAGCAAAGCCACTCCACACCCAGCAGCAAACTCCTCAGATACAAGATGACTGAAAGCCATTACAGCAGACTCTACAACAGGGAGTTACCTTTTTTCCCTTCTTTTTCCTGTGAGCTGGTTTAGCATTTTTCTCCTTTGCTTCCTCACTCATTCTTCAGCAGGTAAATATACAGGGAAAGGGGAATGAGAGAGATCACTGCTTGTATTCCAACATCCAAAGCCACTGCAAATATTCACGGCTCGGGAAGCAAAGTCCATCTGCTGACGCTTCTCAGACAAGTATCAGAATAACTGCTGTTCAAAGGCAGTCTCTGCTCCTCCTGCACAGACTTGAATCCCTCGCAGCCTTGCTGTTTTCCTCTGAGAAACTGGGTGTGCTTCCCATCAGTCAGTCCCCGGTGCCTCTAAAGAGAAGAGGAAACGTTTTCTTCTTTCATTTTTAACGAGTCTTTATTCCTGAGAGGAGATCTCGACAGCACTTTCCGGCTTGGTCATCCAGAGCATTCCCAGTCTCTCACATGGGGTTGATGAGCCACGCAGAAATGAGCTGCAGCCGACGGACGAGCGCTAGCAGCTTTCACTTGTGGATGATTTGCTGTTTCTTGCAGACGGAGAAGCAGAGGCTGAATCGCTTCGATGGCTGGTCGGGTACAATACCGACATGTGTTGAATGCATCAGGGCATACCAGAAAAGGAAGCCTCCAAGAGTGATAAAAGATCAGGTTACTGGATCTTAAAGCCACTCCCAGGCAGATTCAGACAATAAAAGGCACAACACGCTGCTCAAGAAATTGCTAGATGAGATGTTTACGTTTCTGACAGCTCCCCAGCCCCGTCCAAAAGACCCGCAAATTGCCACTCTGAACAGTAAGGTTTATAACATTAATTATTCATCTCATAAAAGCAGCAGCAGTATTTCAGCAAAACCCCTATTTACAACTATTCCTGCCTGTAGCAGCTCGCTCCTCCCTCGTGTGCCTGCTCCTCTGACAGGATTTGCACGGTCTCCCCGCGAGGGCAGCGCTTCCACAGAAGCCTTACGTGCCTCATGCATGTGCACGGCGCTCTGGCAGGTTTCAGATCATGTTTCCACGCGCTGCTGACCTACGCCGGCAAATGCTTTGGCTAGTTCAGCGCAAGTCTCACGGAGGAGGGAAAAAGGAACCCAGATTGGCTTAGAAAAATCCTCTCCCCACAGAGCCCCTTCAGTGGCATTACAGATAACCCCACATCACGCAACGGCCATGACAACAGGCATGCGAGGCATCCAAGTTATGCCAATACGGCATTTACTATGGGGCACCTCTCGCGGTCCCCGCCACGACAGCCGTCGCGGGGGTGCGGGGAAGGCGGCAGGCACCCTGCACCAGGCTGCATTTGTGCCTGCGAGGCCAGCAGCAACACGCTTGTTTGCACGTTTCCGAGAATACTGGTCATATCAGAAGTGCCCCGTTTCGACAAGCAGTCTCCCATTAACACAGGGCTGGTTTGTTTTTTTCTGAGTTAAAATGAGACCTCTCTCTCCCACCTTCTTTACCTCTAACCTTCCAGCTCCCTTTCAGGAGCATGGAAATCCTCATGGTGATCAATACGCGAACACAAAAAAAAAAAAAAAAGGCACCACTTTGTACTGCTGGTCACCTCCAAGCTTCCTCCTTGTATCATCTAGAAATTCATTTCAGCAAGCAACCACAACAGCACCATCACATGGAGGCTGTTTCCTCCGTGTCGGCAACAAGTCCCTGTGCTTACAGAGGGCAATGGCCACGGAGCAGCATCACCCGACCCTCTGCCTCCGAACCAGACAGATAATCCACTGCAGCCTGGAATGACGGATATTTTGACAAACTGCTTCATATGCTGCAGAGCTCAAATCAACACTGTGGAGAGACCCCCGACAAGATTTACCTCAAACCATCTTCTCTTGAAACCCATGTACAATAAAATTTATGCTTCCAAAACAAATCACTTGAATAAAGTGTCAAAAAAGTCTCGATAAAGCACAAGCCCAAGGATTTAATTTGCACAGGCAGTTTGCGTTTAATGGCTGTCAAAGAAAATCCTGAGCCTCTCCCAATGTCGCGTTTTTCACAGATGCCATGTTACAAACTCAAGTGCTCTCTGCTGGTTGACAGGAGGTAGAACAATGCTTAGGCACAAGCCCCTCTGCCCCAGTGCAAGCACCTCGCCATCCTCCCTCCGTGACAACTGCTTTAGCGAGCGGTCCTCCCCTTGGAGGACACTAGCTTCCTCATAGGTACAAACTAGGTGGGCAGAAGAGGTGGAGTTCAGGATAATTCAAGTGTGTTTCCTGAAAAGAAATTAAAACTTTGATAAAAATACACTGACCAGGCTCTTTAGGATTCTCATACTCTACTCCTAAATTACAAAGCACTTATTTCTTAATTATTTCTGTAACCTCAGACCTCTAAGTCCCCTGTGTTTTATCTTCCACCTTTTTTCAGCTTTGCAAAAATTTGTTTTGAATGGGGAGTACAATAAGAAATGGATTAATTTTACAGCCACAAGACACTCAGATAGGGAAAAAAAAAAAAAAAAATCACACTCTTCTCCCCTCATTCTCCACCTAAGCATAGTGACTTTTCTGAGACAGACACTTCTCCCATTTGAAGTGATCATTTATACTTCAAAACCTAGGCACTTTCCATGAATTCTGCTTTGTTTTTTCCCTACAGAAAAAAGAAAGCCAAGTTCATTTTCTCCAGGCAAAGCTACTATGACAGCAAAACAAGAAGTGAAGTAATGGATAGAAATGTACTTAAAGCGTGCATCAGCAATAACAGTTTCCTAGGAAAGGTTTAAAAAAATAAAAATCTCGAGAGTCATGACTTTTGACTTGCTTCCTCTGAGAGCCCACAGAAATCATCCTGGGTGCTAAAGCTCCTAATCAAGGGAGTGCTGACAGCAGTCTGCTTCTAAAATTATACTGAAGAAATGATTAAAGCTAACTTCTTCCATTCCCAGGATTTCAGCAGATTCTGTGCAAATCTATGTATTTATGTGCCTGAGGTAACTGAACAGAAGGAGAGAAAAATCAACCCCGGACTGCCTGGAAAATTAAAGAGCTACACACATTAAAGGCATGTTAAAATGCTACCCATTAAAAATATATATATTTCTGGAAAATAAAAATGTAGGAAGAGTTACACTTTTCAAAGCCAACTCTAGGAGTTAAACAAACAACATGAGACAGATACAAATGCAAAATTACATTAAATTACTGAAGAAACTGCCAGAATCTAGTGTCATTTAAATATGCTACAATCAAGAGGGCACTAACTGCAAGACATTCGTAAGAACAATCTCTATAACCTAGATTAAACAAGACTTCCACATGCAAGGTTAGAGTGTTCACAAAAGTTACTTCTTTGTGGAAGTGGGCATTTTGGGTATGTGTTGATCAGCTACAAGGGAACAGTACAGCCAAGCATCACACTTGGCAATAGCCTGGCTCCTTGAAAAGTCCCATTTATATTGTCGTGCTTTAAAACTCTTCAGCCTATGGATGAGAACAGTCATGCTGCTCCCTGCCGTTTAATGCTTAGTTACAGTAGAGTCCAGAAGTGAACTTTCACAGCCTCGCTGATACATATCTACTAGGACAGTTCTATTTTTAACTCAAAGTAACTCGCATAAGAGGACAACAGTGTAGGCCAAGTTCAGTCTATCAGTACGGTTCTATTTATAAATTAAAATGACTCGCATGCAAGAAGCGAGGGGTACACAACTTGTTATTGGCAACCAGTTTTCTTACTGTGCGCAAAGGCCTTAGAGAAAAGCTGTAGACTGAATTCTTTCCTAAACAACCCAAATATTCAAACAACTTTCCAGTCTACAGGACTAAAAGAATGCGGAGAAAGCAGAGTAGAGACATGGTCAGCTTGTCCTTTGAGTAGAAAAGTATAAACTCAGTTCAATAAAAGCTTCTGGAAAACTATGTTTTAGCTTAAGATCACTTTCCAGCTGGCCTAGCACTCCTTTTGCAGTATTTCATGCAGTCTCCTGTATTATATGTCAAAATTCAAGGTTAAAACAAGTACTACCTAGCCAGAAATAGTATCTACTCAGCAATTAGAAGGTAAATAGGATCTTTCTTCTAAAAGAAAAAAAAAGACTTCAACAGTACTACACATCTAGAATTACTATACCTCTTTTAGCCTATATACAATTTATATTGTCCTTCCAAGTGTGAAAAGAAAGCATTTTATAAAGACATAAAAGGCAAAACCTGTTGCCATCAATCTGTCTTCATTTTAATAGTCATTTTATTATTTTAATTTAAATTTTTACTCAAAGCACATGACAATTTAAATTTTTGTTACAAACTTCATTAATTTTAGTCTAATGAAAACCCAAAGCATATGTGCTGATGAGCTGCTGCCTGCAAAGGTGTGTGTGGGTAGTGGTCTTTTAGCCCATGCCAAGAGAAGAACTCCCAAAAAAGCATCAAGTCTGAAAACTGGTAATAGTGGTGTTCACTATCGAGGAATTGTATCTGTTCACTACACACTGAGCTATCAAACTAAAGATTTTCAGGTCTAAAACATGTGTTACAGGCTGGCACTGGCCCACAATTTCTCTCTTCCTTTCAAATGGCATCTAGTCGAGACAGAAGCAGAATGGTAGGGGTAGAAGTAGAACTGAACTAGACACATAAGGAAAGGGAATCTTCCAAGGAAGCTCCCAAAGGCAGCAGCAAACTTTCCAGCATTGACAGGAAAGCTGGAAACTACTCTCTCAGGAGGAAAAATAGCCACATTGAGAAAAGGTGCACTCTGACTTTAGGTAGGTCATTTAAAAGGAATGCCCTAGGTAGACACTTAAAATAAATTAACAACAAGGAAGAGGCAATCCAAGGTTTTAATTCAAGTTAGCAAATCAAATTGTGCCTTGAAATCCAGGGCTGAACATCAGATATGAGCATGAATCAAAAGCAAGCTGTCATGTCTTCAGTTATTTTAACATATGTTAGCTAAATGAAGTTAATCTCCTCGAGGACAAACAAATCCCTCAAGGATGAGGCTGAAGGGAGTCTGGGAGTGAAGCCCAGAGTAGCTAGGAAGTTGCTCTCTAAGAGGCAAAGCTAAGAGATTAAATTCCTTCCCTCATTCCCTTGAGGGAAGGAAATGATTTTCCTGTGAACCATCACTTACCAAATGAGGTTTATAAGAATTCCCGTTCATTACAATCGAAAAACTAGACAAGGAACAAAGTCATACCACAAAAATGGCACAGAATTTGTTAGCTAGTACAAACTACCAACTAACCCTGTTTGCACATGGGTTCCCAGGCACCTGCTATAAGATACTTTAAGGATTCTGGTTTTGATTTCATGCCCTTAATATTTTGCAGAATTTTTAAAAATATACAGCTTTACATGAGTTCCTTGAAGCATAGCACTGGATGGATAGCAAACTGGCAGAAATAGTCTAAAAATAAAGCCAATATATTGAACATTCAAGAACATGCAGCAGTATTATATGTTACCTCTTCTCATCTCTTGAATTCTGGTCCACTCCAAATGTCTACAATTTCTTTAACACAATAAAAGTTTCAGATAACATAATGAGATTAGCTAGAGCAGTTAACTCACGGCTAAAGTTAACTGGGTCACTCCAGAACAGGATTCTCCTGTCCAGATGGGAAGGGTACTGGTAGTGCACTTAACTCCATTATCCCTATGATGCTTGGTCTTGCATGAGTGCTGCGTACACTACCAACACATTAAAATTCAGAGTTTCTCTAAGTTTCAAGAATCTATAACAAAATGCATTGTAAGAAGTATTAGAATCTGCATTTTTTAGTCTTTTAAGCTTCCTGCATTTAAATATTTTTAAAAGAATAATCTGCCAGATTTCAAACATTATGTGCTTTTAGTAGATATAAACTCATTTCAGAAACATAATGGTTGGAAAAGACCTTCAAGATCATCAAGTCTGTATTTTAAAGCTATGCTCAATTCATGGTTTTAGGTATTATTTCAGAGTTTCAACATGCTAAAC
The DNA here is from genome assembly GCA_034781795.1 of Crypturellus tataupa. Classification (NCBI taxonomy): domain Eukaryota; kingdom Metazoa; phylum Chordata; class Aves; order Tinamiformes; family Tinamidae; genus Crypturellus; species Crypturellus tataupa. The sequence goes on along the minus strand of JAWLRI010000460.1, from coordinate 3,077,241 downwards.
CAGCTACAGAAATAGAAATAAAAAAGATAAACATATACTCCACACCTCGCAGCTAGTTCACTAACTGCTAGCAGTGCACAGTCCCATAACACCCGGTAAGTGTGTGATGAGTGCGAGAGGGGTTCTTGCACCTCAACACCCCATTAAATGCTAAGGCAACAGGCAGGAAGGGAAAGAAGGCCCACGTTCCAAGTAATACTTTAGGTAGGTCTTTCGACATCCCCTTACGTCAGGAACTATGGCAGGATTTGCAAGTTTGCCTGCCAAACTGAGCTGCCTGGGATTTCCCAGCACACGGTGCATTCCTGTGCAAGAGGAGAGGCAGAGGCAGTGCCCCTTCCCAGGGCCGGATTTCACCGCAGGCACCACAGCAGGCACTGCCCGGCTGCAGCTCTTCAGCGTCAGCTCTCAGAGCGGCCAGCTCAGGCACACGACCCGACTAAATTGCTAAGGTGCCAACAGTGCCCTTCAACAGCACACCCCTGGTAGGTGGGCATGAGACCCAGCCTGATGGCAGCTGGACACAATGGGGGACAGTGGAAGGATAATCAACCTCTTTATCCCTCCACAGAGTGCTTGCTTTGGCAATTGCAGGGCAGGAAAATACTGTTTGTTTGGTCAAGCTAGTGTACAGCCTTCATGACAGATTATTCATAATCGTACAATTCACCGAACAGCCCAGCTTCAGCATTGATTCAAAGACCTCAGGCTGCCAGTTCTTCTCTCTGGACAGTCATCTAAATTTTCCTGGTGACAACACCGCAGCGGGCTTAAGCAGAGCAGTTGTCTTCTAAAGAGGGTAACAGGCTTGTAAGTTTGCAGCACATCTGCCTGCGAGGAATATTTGTGGTTATTTGCCTTTTAAAGTTAGGGCATCAATCATTAAGTTAATGATTATATCTGCAACACAAATCCTTAAGCCATTACCCTGCATTATATAGAAGACTTCCTCCAAAACTAAGTTGCCCCAAATAAGTATATCCAAGAGTGCTTGCATAAGCAGGACACTTAAAACACAAATACATAAACCATGATCTGAAACTCAATGAGTAGATAAATGCTGTCAGTGAAAAGAGGTACTAATTGAAACAAAAAAGCTAACAACCCATAAAAAGTAAATACCCTGTGACACCCAGATAAGATCTAGTCCATACTGTAAGAGTAACTCTAGCATTATAGACCATAAATCTGTGTACATGTGTTCATTACTGTACAGACAGCCATACTGTATCTTCTTCCCAAGGTTGCCCAGCTTCTGCAAGCAATCAAATTACAAACTGTTCCCTCCCAGAAGAAACTTCTCTTGAAGTATTTCAGCTTTTTCAACTCTGAGGAAAATACCACCAAGAAAAGATGTTTGGGAGCAGGGAGAGGAAGTAAAGCAGAAGGGGAAGGCACTTTTGTTCTCACTTCTCTCAGTACCTGTCTTCCTCTCTATGTTTTAGGAAAGAATAAAATGAAAATGAAGCTGTTTTCATGGAAAAACAGATCTTTTAAATCTCCCAAAACAAAAGCAATAATCTTTTTGGCCAGACACAAGACATACAAAATAGGTGAAATGATAGCCATAATGACTTCACCGAGCGCCAGATAACAAGCAATAACCTATTTATATTCAGCCTGCATGCTGACCATGATTAGATTTCTCTCATTAGAAGATAGATATGTGGCCAGGAATAAATTCACAGATAATGGATAAGAAAGGGAGAGCAGAGTGGAGAGAGGTTAAACAGGGAAACACATTACATTTGATCAGCCAGGAAAAAGAGAAAGATTGTTATATTTATTTTCTTTATAGCACTGCGTCCATGGTTTCAAATGGCCCAGAGATTCTCAGCCTGAAGAACAACAAATATTTGCTGTATTTTTTTCTCTCATGTAAGGAGCAGTAATGCAGAATTTCATCTTTTCCCAACACAACAATATGCAGCGCACTTACCAGATAGAATTTCCTCTACAAAACCAGAAATTTAACAATATTGTCAGCATCTCTTAAGTTGTCCTGAGCTAAGGTCTACTAAAAGCTGTATTTTCATTTGAAGTTGTGAAAACAATTTGTGTACAGCTCGTAAGGAATATCTTTCAGATACAGAAATTTGTCAAAGATTTGCTTCCTCGGATTTAATCAAAATTAAGTTCCTTTGCACAGTGTATTAATCTATATTAGATCATAGTATACAGCTGTACATATAAAACATTAAAAAGATTTTAATCGTGGAATCATTATGGTTGGAAAAGACCTTCAAGATCATCAAGCCCAAATCATGACAGTAAATATGTCTGTTAAGATCCACAAAAAAAACAGAAGAAAAATATCTATGTACACTATTCTAGTCTAGTTTCTGTAATTACAAATCCATTCCTGCATAGCAGAATATACTGCACAGCTTTTTGGTTTTAGCCAAGAGGTAATTTTAAAGAATAGCTTCAAAAGAAAATTAACCTCTTTTAAAAAAGAGCAGAAAAAGCTTTAGAATTCAAATAATTAATTCATGTGGTCTCCTGATTGATGCCATGGCAACTGAAAGCAACACTTAGCATTAAATCTAAAACACAACCAGGTACAACATGAAGTATTAAAAGTGCTCAACTTCCACATTCACACAAACTGCAAACTTCAAAACTGTCCTCTCCTATTCTACATTCTTCACGGTTATCTCTTCAGTGTGAAGAGGAGTGAAGAAAGTAAAAGGGAGAAAACCAAGAAAATAATCTTCAAAGTTGACCAAACTCTAGAAATCCATAATATCCCCACTACCTGTACAAATCACATTCACAGAAATGTAGTATTTCTTTCCTTAAATGGGACATGACATTTCTCACACTTTCATGCTTAAAGCCCTGGAATTCATGACCTGTTTTAAGATGCTATGCCAGTGAAACACTATTTTGGAGAGAGAAGGGAACAGTTAAACATCACTTCTATCACTCTTGTTCATTTTGGCTTTGAAGTTGAGTCTATAAAACACCATCCTAGAACAAACAAAAAACACTGCATAGACCATGTGCTTTTGTTATTTTATTTCTAACACTTGCCCTTAGAATCATAATCAAGTATGTACTAATTTAAGGACATTAAAGTTATTCTAAGCAGTACTGCCATTCTCTTCAGAGGTATATCCTTGGGCAAGAATTGGCATTCATTTAATCCCTCATTTTTTTCCTTAGGGTTTCCTAATTTCCTTTCTGTTTGGAAAGAAAAGGAAAAAAGTGCCTTAAGTCAGTAGAATATTAGTACCAAGAAGTTTGCTATTCCTCTCATGAACTTAAAGATGAGCAGGAGAAAGAAGCACCTATTGAAACAGTTAAGACAAATGTACTTGGTCATTACGGCATATAAAGCTTACACATGCAAAGCTATACTTAGCATGCACTTAAGGCCTAGACTTCCAGATCTAGTTTTTTTTTTTTTTTTTTTTTTAATTATTATTACTGCAATGCTTTAGAAATTCCTAACTTAAGTGAAGCCAAGTAGAAAGAAAAATTAACCGAGGCTTTCTGGAATCATGAGCCAGGCTGCACAGACATAAAGGAAGAATTTGTAATCATTCAGATCTTGCACAGCTTGTAGCTATGGTATTACATGAGTCATGGGACTGGAAGGCTCACTGGATATGTTAATTTTGCCAGGCTATTAGAAACAAGTAGTCTACACTTGAATATATCCTGCTCTCAAAACACTCACAAGGCAAAACTCAAATCAGTTATTCTGTGCCTCCCTGGTCAAAAAAATAGAATCCAAGTACCGGAAATTTTGGAGGGGTCTGCTCCCCTCTAGTTCCCAGACAGATTTTTATGACATTTAGAATCATTTCGCATGGGCAGGTAGAAGTCACAAGGGCATCCGGGACAAGGGTTCCTGTAACTTCCAGGCAAATTTTGTTAAACAGTAACTGAGAGGTGGTAGTAACGCATGTGAGAGCATAAAGCAGCATCCTAGCACTGGTTTCAACTTAATTAGATCTGCAAAGACAAAACAGTTAGTTAAACTGCCCAATATTCTTTTTAATTCAAATTTGCATTTGCCATTTCCACCACTATAAACATTCTTAGACAAAGAGGCAGTTTAACTCTGCATATTAAAATAAATTTAGTCAACCTAAAGATAATTCCCTCAAAGAGGAGGCTTTCCTAAAGATTTTAAATACAGGAAATTACCTAGTTCATCAGTATTGCAAGCTCAAAATAGGTGAGCCCTGATAGCTAAGATACTTAGAGAAAGCAGCTCTTTCCTTCTGTCAACACCTGAAACTACCACAGAGCATAGAAAGGGATATACAGATATTAACCGTACTATAACTTTTTAGTTGTTCCGACTAAAACAAAAATCCCCACAGAAACATAGTTATTAAACAAAAACTTTAGTTAAAGGCTATGTTTAGATCTATCTTTCCACTCTCAGGAGAACACCAGTGATAAAATTCCGAGTGCTTTGACTTTGACCTTAAGACAGTTCGGCTTTTACTTCTCACCTTCCTCAGTACTTGCTAGCAAAGCCCTCAAAGTAACTCCAGGGATCACCATTAGAAGGAAAGAATAACCCCCCTTTTCCTGTGCCCTGTGGACTAGCATTGCGGGTCAATCTTCCCAGCTCAGCTGTTGTGCCCTCCAGCTTCTTCCTCAGGGGCACATGCTCACTATCCTCGCGCTGCTTTCACACTACCTGCAAGTTACATGGAAACACTTACAGCCTCACAGTGCATCTTCTTGCTGCAAGAAAGGCCACCACAGGAGTCTTTAATAGGGACAGGAGGCATTATCGGGAGCAGAATTCCATATGCTGCATTAATAAAGTTTACATTTCACTGCAATCTTTTTCTTCAGAGCAAATTTCAACCTCTATTTTTACAATACTAATAGACAGAAAAGCAGTTTAAATTTCATTATCCTGCCATGCAAGTAAGTTAGGATGGCCATTATTCAGAAATGTTCTACTTAGGAAGCCCACTTTCAATTTTAATGGCAGAGCAAGCAAGCTTATTTGATTATGAAATTCTAGGATAGGTCTTAAGTGCTTCACAGTGACATCATCATTAACACAGGTTTAGGAAAAACTTCAGGCTGAAGTTCAGGTTTCCTATATGCACTGTATACACCATGTAGGCACCTGGAGAACTCTTGCCTAATGATTGTTGTCTACAGACAGAATTGTGGGAATTACAGCTGGGACTATTTCTCACAATTTAAAGATCAATGAGAACAGCGCTCACTTTATATGACAGCTTATAAACCTGTTAATTCTTTATGCCAAACAGATAAGGGAATTGCAGTGGAATTATGAAAACATGATTTCACTTTACTACAATTATCCAATTATATTATAAAGAGTCACCGTCCTAACACTTTTAGGTGGTGTTACCTGCCATTCTCTTCCATCCTTTCATTTACCTCTTCCCAATTTCTGCAAAAGGCTCCTTGACACATCCACCCAGCTGATTTTAAATAGAATCCCTCCTTTTTCATCTGCCTCTTGCATTTACCTCCTGTAGAGAAAGCAGCTCCCTCCACGTATCACGTGGGTCACACAAACCAGCCTCTCTGCCCAGGGTTCTGGCCCCCTAGCAGCCCTCTTCCCCACTCCTCCCTGCTCCTGGAAAGCAGCTTGTGACCCTGCACTGAGTCTCCCCCTCCACTTCCTTGGTGTTTTGACAGATCCAAGGTCTCCCCTTCAGACCTGTTCTTCCCCAGCACAGCAGTACCTGTGAAACAGTCTCAATATTTTTCCACATAGCATCACAGCTGGTTTGTTCTCACACAGGCAGCTAGCAACTGCCTTGCACCATTTCTCCATACTTCTTTCCTCACTTTCTAGCCTAGTATGCTAATTTGCTCCTTCTCAATACCAACTTAATCTGCAATAGTTGCTCTTCCTAGGATTAGTTCCTAATGGTCTAACCTTTTTCCCCTACATTTAGCATATCCAGGCTCCAGTCTTTTTGGGTTATCCTTCTCTTCATCCCCTCTGGGGCATGCTCCTTTGATTTCTCTGATGTTTTCTGATTGACATCTTATTCTTTACCTTTACCTTGACATTTTCAAAGGGATAGTGGAAACGGAAGCAATCCTTTTGCTTTAAGTGAAAAAAAAAACCCTCCAAATTAAAGTCACTTCTCCAAACAAATCACATTTGTTTAGACAGGATCTAGCCAGAAGAATTCAGTCTCCCGCTCTGCAGAAGCCAGGAAGTTCTGCTACTGGCGGTGCACACAAGATGTACAAAGTCATCAGCACTTCATGACGAGTGAAGAACACGTCAGAGTGACGGGCACCTCAAACTGAGCACACTTCATTCGCTTCCTTATACCCCTTCCCTTCACTGCACATACGCAAGGGTTGCTCGAGTGAGTTTTCCTTGTCCTTAGCTGACTGTTTCCGTGAGCAGCCGTTGCCCGAACCGAGGATTCATTTATTACCCGTCTTCCAACAGGTGCTGGCCACATATAACAAAGCAATCGCATAATGGCAGTTTGGAGGCAAGCCCAGAGGCCTTGTCATCTTCTGCCCAGGCAGCATTTTGGCCTGCTCCTTCAGAAGCCAGGAAAGAGAATGTCTGGTACCTGCTCCTCCTTCCTGGCAGCCTGCAAATAAAGCTATTCCATTAAGAAATACAGATTTCTTTTGGTGGTTAGATGAGAGAAATTCAAAGTTGTAGTTAGCACATTTCAAGTCTACTAATACTTAAACAAGCTCCTCTGCAAGTGATTTTTTTTCCCCTGAGGAAATAAATATTTAGAAACACATTCAGGCTGAAATCCATCAAGTACAAAACTTTATTTTATTTTTTTATAAAATTCTTACGCTGTAAATCAACTATGAACTTGAAAAAAGTAGCAAATACAAAATATGCAGATCAATGATCCTAAAAGAACAAAAATGGTAGGGGTTTTATTGATCACAAATTTTGCCACTAGTCATTATTAGTGCTGCTTGTACTGTATTTAACTAAGGCTTTTTCTTCCATTTTCACTTCTATGTAGTAGTTTATCAGCCTAGTTTGCCTACAGTAAAGGCGAGGCATATTTAACTAAAAATTGACTGAACAATCTGTCTTGCTCAGAACCATTATTGTGATTTATATTTTTGTGAAATTGTTTTAAGAAGAATAAAGTACAATAGATTCTTAGCTAAAGCAGTATTTGATTGCCAAAAATAGCTGTACTAGTTGACTGGTTTCTACTCCAGAAGGAAAAAAGCAGATTACTTCCTGCCCCAGTTGCCAGTTTTCAGATGCATTTACACAGTAGACATAAGTTAAATTGCAAAACCCATGTCTGTTTTTAGTTATAGTTAATGAAATACTCTCTTATGGTGCAATCTGACACACTGCAGTAAAGGCACATAACTGTCCAATTCTTACGTGCACCTGATTTAGATAAGAATTTGTAAAATGTAAAAGGACTACTTTATACACACGAGTTGAAGAATCAAAACTGATGTCTAATATTTTTCCTTTGAGTGCCAAATATTTCTCAGATATAGATTCACACCTGCAGTTCATCATGAGCATATTCTATTTGTAAGACACTATAAAGCAAAAAATAAAAGTTAAAAAACACCAAGAACATGCTACATATTCAAAACCAACTTATTTTTCCAATGTTTCTTTTGGTGCCACAAGTACCTGCACATGCAGGCTGACAGGATCCTCAACAAATCCAGCATTCTATTAAACGCAAGAAACAAAGTTGTGCTGCCCAAATTTCAGAACCTGTCACTGAGATTTCTCAATCGGTAAATACAGTTTTCAGTATTTAATTATACTACAGTTTCCAAAAGGAACATTTTTCCTCCAGCAGCTTTTCACCCATCCTGTTGTGCGTTGCAGCTTGAGTGTCACGTTACTGCCTTCCAACAGAGTCTCAGCCTCAGGGTTTTGCAAGGGGAGTTTCATTCCTTATTCCTAGCTATTCCTATTAATTCATCTTTAAACAAAAAGGCCTACAGATGCCAACTCTAATCTCCAAGCCTTGATATCGGAGTTCTGACCAGACAGATAACTGGCACAGAAGACTGAAGTAGTCAACTACACTTTTAAAATGCTGCCATGCGATTCTCATCCCACACAAATACGAAATCTAAGTAATGAAAAAAGCTCTAGTCTCAAACATCAGCTTGTTAAAGGCCCTTGAAACAATCAAAAGCCCAGCATTTTACTTGAGTCATGACAAGTTAAAGTCATAGGAATAAGAAATAACTTTCTGAACAACATTAAAGAACATCTTTAGCATGACGCAGAAAAGCTATTACACTTTCCAAAGCAGACTGTCAGTTTAGAAATATACAATTTAATAGAATGATTTCTCTTCTTTGCACAACATCTGATTCTGCCAAATAAATTGTTTCTTTTTTTATTGCTTTATTTTTAACATTCAGCTTTTTCCATCACAAGAATTAAAACCAAAGAGGTTGTTAGACTGTTTTTGTTGAAATTTAAAAGAAAACATTTGTCTCAGGTTAGAAGACATACGATCAGCACAACCATTGGTGTAATTTCATCTGGGTGCATACTTCTAAGTATGTACTACACTTTAAGCCTTCAAGGGAACAAAAATAGGAACTGAATATTGCACACAGAGCTCAGCAATCACGCAGGTCTCGAGCAGGTTTACAGTGTGGGGGGATATAAAACTCCAAATGCTGGAAGCAAAATGGTCAGGATAGCTCACTGGCTCCCATTATGAATTGTTACCAGGCAGCTGCTGCCACTGATTAAGGCTGGTCCTAATAGGATAAGTGTAAGGGTAGAAAGGACAATTCCCCCTCTCCTTGAAATCTCACTGTTCATTCACTGGGGGCTGGACAGGGCTCAGTTTCACTGCCCCTCCAGAGATGTCAGGTTGGGTGACTGATAAGCACAAGCCAGCACGGAAACAGTAGTCACTGAATACATAACCCTCCTGGGAGAGCACAGCTGGCTAAGGACTAAATTCAGTTTGTCCAATTCAAAAGCTTTATTCCATACAATCAGATAGTTACCCAGCTGCCCTTGGAAAAAGTTTTCTGGCCTTCTTTCTTCCCTCCCTTTTCACAGGTAGAAGAACAGAAGGTCTTTCAAGCCCCCAGAAACTGGAAAACAGTTCTGCTTCTAAATGTGCTAAGCTAGGCCTAGGGCATTTGAGGATGTTCTAGTTTGAACATGGAAAATGAGATTGGCAAGCGCAGCATCAACTTCAGCCTTTTCGTCCCCTCTTTTCTCTTTGCAGTTCAGTGTAAATTTTCTATATTTTTAAAATTAATTACATTTTGAGTTCCAGCAGTCCTGCCAAAACACTTGTACCAGACCGTGTCCTCCAATGGCCAATTCACAATGTCAAGAGCTCAGTTCAGCCACCTGGAACATTCAGGAGTAAGCGTGACTGGAAAACGTTTGCTTTTTGTAAGGTGGCAGCTTCAGGACCCGTCTATGCTAAGGAAAGCAGCTCTGAAGACAACACACAGTTCATAACAGCAAAGGTCAGTGCACTTCTAAAACCTCAGTATTGAAAAACAAACAAAAAAACACTACAGAAAACTAGATGACAGGCTTGAATTTCCACATATGGGGGAAGACAAAGTTGAGAGAGTCATGCAGCAATGGTAACCACATGATTAGATGACCAAAGCTCTTTAAACTCCAGCATGCCCCAGTACTTACATTTGCTTCTGCAGGTGACAGTTAAAACCATAAAGGAATAACATTCATCCAGTTGCAATAAAAAAAAGAAAGAAACAAAACAATCTTAACTTGAATTATTCTCTATACAACAGCTTACCTTCTATTTTGGTAGTGTTTTTTTCTAAAAGAATAAGGTTACCCAGACAAGGCAGGGGGTAGGGGGGCGAAAGGATACCCAAAAAAAAAAAAAAAAAAAACCACCACAAGAGGGGAAAAGAAGAGCAGTAGGAGATGTTCTCCTAACCCAAACTTCCTGAAGTTTTATTGTTTTGTTCACCTTATTCTACCATGAATTAACAAGGAAGAGAAGCAGACCAAAGAACTACCTGGCCAGCAATGATAGCAGTTAGAAGGGAGTTCTATATGGAACGGTATTTTAGAGGGAAAGGGAATAATGATTCATATGAGCACTATATACTGATAGCAGAGTAAAGTGAAAAATGGAGGTATACTAAAGGACTGAATTTCTGAATATGCAGCTGAAAGAGCTGCCACTAGGGTTTGTGTACCTGTTCTCCCACCCCATACCCAGTTAAGGGCATCAAACCGGATCACATTTAACCACAAGCAAGCACAGTTGTGGCGGCTTTCCTGCTAAGAATTTTGCGGACTTAGAATAAGCAAGTTTCACAGCAGATGCTTTCTAGACAAGCAGTTCTTGTGATATCAAAGATGCATAAACCAGCTAACTTAACTAGAACAACTCTCAAACAATCAAACATGTTTATAATATGGAGCAAATAAAAATAAGCAAACAGTGTCTGCAATAAGGAACTTTTTTCTAAAGCATACCAGCAATAAGCATGCTAGCAAAAAAAAAAAAAAAAAAAAAATTACAAAAGATTCCAAAGAAAAGTGAAGGCCAAAATGTAAAGTGATTAAACCTTTCTACTGAACATGTTTTTTTAAGAGATGAGAACCCAAAAGATTTCACAGGGTACCTTTCTTTTTTTCCCCCCCCATTGATAAGCTATATATTGTACTGTATAGAGCAGGATAAACCATCAGACTAGCACATAAAGACTCAGAAAAAAAATGAAAGACGGCAGTAATCTAGGATTTTTAGTTTTTACCTTTCTAGGACTTCCTGGAGAGCTGAATGTGTGGTTTACCTAAAAGAAAAGAAACAGATTAAACTCATTTGGAAAAACAATCTATGCAGTACTATAAAAATAACTATAATGCATAGATCAAAACACAATATACATTAACAGAGGCTGCTGTGGAGCGAGCATCATCACTTCGCAACAGAGATGCTGGAGATGCACACACAGGACCTTCCAGAAAGCTGAGCTAGCAGCCATGGAGCAGCAGCATCCCCAGCAGCATGTCCCACAGCACGCTCCCCACCATGCCCTATATCCACAGAACCAGGAGGCTGCACTGTATCTGACAGGGATATTACATGTACCAGTGGGTTTCAACCCATGACTTTACCTAAAAGAAACCCTCACAGATTTGTGACACAAGGATGTGTTTGGGTTTTGGAATTTTTTTTTTTTTTTTTTTTAAATGAACAGAACCATGCTTTGCCCAAGATTAGGTCCTTTGCAAACAGGAAAAAAGTTGAAAATTCTAGTTAAAAGGAACAGCATTAAAAAAAAAAAAAAAAAGACACTACACACACACACCCCTGCCTAAGTGTATCTAAGATCTTTTAAAGAGAAACAGCAGCTTGATTTAATACATTTGATTACAGTGACAGAGTAGCTAAAGCTTTTCTCAGCTGCCCACCTATTAGCAGGAAAAGCAAAGTTCTGCTGTCATACATTCTGAAAGAAATATTTAGACCTTCTCACAGAACAGCCATTTGCTCCGAGTTCCTTGATTTCCAAAGCCATTATGAAAAATTAATCCAAGTTTCAAAATGCTGCTGCATTGTTCTTTCCATTTGTGAGGACAGCATGTGATGCTACAATCCTGCGCTGGAGGGACCGCGTGTTTGCACTACCAGGGACTGCGCAGAGCTCCGGCCAGCTGAGCGGCACCATCTCCTCTCTGTGCAAACAGCCCCCGGGAAGCGAGGGAGCACTCAGTTCCTACCGTTCTTGTTCAAGACACCCGAATCACTGAGACAAACTATGCTCTAAACATTTTTCCTCTCCAATCACAGTAGGAATTCAGGAACTGTTAGCAATAAAAAAAACTCTGTAGAGTTCTGCTCTGTTCCTGGAACAGAGAGCCAACAGCTCAGGTCTGTACAGAGAGCCAACAGCTCAGGTCTGTCCAATAACCACAATAATAAGGAGCGATAAAGTATTTTCACATCAGTTTCTAGAGTTCATATTTCAACATTTAGCTAATACAAATGTTCTAGTAATTACTGAGATAACAAATAAGAAAACAGTATTATCCAACTATTCATTAAATTCTCCTATCATGAAAATCAAACAGTATTCCCTTGCAATGATTTGGCTATAATTCTAAGCAAACACTATGTTTGCCTATATAAACACTAATCCACTGCTAATTTATAAGTTATGCAAAACATAGCACAGATCACTCCAATACATCCTTACTGTGCATTAAGAGATCTTCACCATCCCTAGTAAATAATTCATATTCTCATTTTGCCATTCTCTCATAGCAGAGAGGAACGAGATGAATTCAGTCGTTGTTTTAACTTTATGAAACCAGAGCACCATTTAAGAAAAAAAAATGGTCAAAAGCTCACAAGGAATAAGAAGTTTGCAAACTAGATCCAATTCCCAAATGGAAGAATGTAATAGTCCTAAATATATCTGAAACAAACCAGCATCTGAAGAGCTTGGCCATATGCTGAACTGTCACTCTCCCAAACTGAGTGATGAATTAAGATGGTAGTGTAACTGGCTGTTTACTACAATACTGTTCATGTCACTCACACATATTGCTTTGGCAGTTATTACCCTTTTTGTAGAATAAGCAGGTTAGACAACACAAATACAGAGCAGTTAAAACAATGAAAATTTTGCCTATTTTCCATGTAATTTGAAGAAACTTTATGAAGGACTGGAAAAAAATATGAAAGGGAATTGCTTTATCAGTGCAATTTGTATGCTGAAAGCATGAGAACCACCAAGGCACTGCTAAACAAGAGTCCATAATCAGTATTTTCTGTAGTCTATGCGATAATGCAATACATTAATGCTCACAGCATTGCCAAGACAAGGTTCAGAGGGATGAGAAATTCATCTGCAACATTTCAGGATACACCTCAAGAATTTTGCTAGCTAGTTAGTATGAACATACGGACTACAGTCTACATACTTACCCATACGTAAATCCACATATTTAGCACATGAAGGAATTCAGCAATTACATTTATGATAGTGGCACAAGAGGTTGCGTGGTAGCATAAACATTTAATTACTTTGTTATGTGTTAAGTGTTTATCTATGTAAGTACAGAAGTGTTTATGTCAGCTTCCCTGTTTCCCAAAGCCTGCATCAGTCAAGCAAAGCATTGCTTTGGCAATGGCTCTTCAGCTTGATAATCAAGGGTCTTGGCATTAGCCCATTCAGAATTTTATAAGATTGTATCTAAGAAGTTCAGAGATTTGGAATAGGATTTGGAGAAGAGAGGTGGAAAGAGTAGAACACATCTCTACTTTCCACCAACAGAATAAAGCACAAGTAGCCCTTGAATTGTGTTGTTAAGAGGCTGCATTCCTCTCTCGACTATTTTCTTATGCCTTTATCTTTAAGCTACATTGAAGTTTCTTTAATTGACCACACTTTGTGCAGCTGCTTGTGTGCCTGGTGTGAGATGCAAGCCCTGCTTGACAAGGCAGAGCTGCAGAGCCTCCTTGGCAGCTGCTGGGAGAGCTCCCTGCCGTCACGTGGCACAGGCGCAAGCCCACACGCGGCATTAACACGCGAAGCCTGCGCACATCCACGCGCAGAACTGCATCTGCTTTGTTGATGTTTACGGGGGGACAGCTATGCATCTAGAATAACAAATAGCAGAGCTGACGACACACACTTGAACAGCAAGTCAAGTTCTGACAGTGTAAACAGCATTTTTGTAGAGATAAAATTCATCACTTCGTGCCTTTAGAGAGCTTGGCTCTAGAGAGATGGCTCCAGGTTAGGCAACTCAGACATAAGCTCTACCTTCTCATTTGCTCTGTGCTGAGAAGGGATTAGGAATACTCGGATGTTTCATATTACCTGCAATAGTTGCTACAATGCCAGCCAGATAGCGCCAAACGGGATTATCAGTGGAAACATTAACAGTACATTTGGGGACCTACAAAACATTCCTCAAAAAATCTGCTGCTGCAATGCATCAGGTAATTGATGGGAAAAAACCTTTATGAGAAAAAAATTGCTTGTTTAACGAATTGCCAAAGAGAATCAAACACAGCGAATAGCAAAGAGGACATTATTACAGAGTTCAGCAATATGATAACAGTAAATGCTAACAATGTATACACAGAGATAAATATAGGAAGAGACCACTCAGCCTCTCTCACTGAATCTGAAATTTTTAGTTTCCGCAGTCTTCAAGACTCTAAACTGAAGTACACTGACTCCACTCAGGTCTTGAGGTCTTAACAAGAGATAAGTGAGGCTACACACTGAGGCCTGTTTTATAGCTTGAATAAAAATAAACCACACAACACAGCAACAGGTACACAACACACACACAAACTGAGGTTTGATAACAGGTTAAAGTTTCATCTTTTCAGGCACAAAAAAAGAAATATTGAGAACTTCCCATAGTGATTCAAGAGTCTTTCAAAAAGATGAAACTAAAATTTGGGAATGTTTTTGAATTTGCTTGGAAAAAACACTCTAGACAATTGTTTGTCTTGATGCATCTTCATTTCATGGAAGTGTCAAGCCAGAGTGAAACAACCAAGATGTTTCAGTGTCCCCAAGGCAGTCTTGCCCTTGGGGATGCACCTTGGGCTGCCTGCACATCTCTGCTCGTGCACCAAGGGCTCTGGATGAAGCCACAGGGGAGCTGCAGTGGCCCAAGTTAGTCCTAGCAGATATTTTAACCTAGTTAAGCCAAACACACAAAAAAGGCATAGCTCTATCAGTAATTCTTCTGATGAATTCACATATGCTACAGAAGACTAATTTACTCCATAAATTGGTACAGGGCAATCAGCTGATACATAAACTCCAAGATTCTCTTCACCACTCAGAACTGCTACAGAATTTTAAGTGTTTAACAATGTACCTAGTCTCCCATATCAGCACAGACTTTTCTAATATTTTAATGTCTTGCCATTTTGGAGCTAGAATCCTGCAGGGAGGATACAAGTGCTATTACTGGCAGCTAATGGATTCTCTCCTTTAACTCAGTTGCTAAACAACATTTAGAACCAAGGGCTCAAACCCCAAAGGGAACAACCTCCTTTCATTATTGTCCAATGCTTGGGCTATAGGAGAAGTCTCTAAGCAGTACACAGCAGCCATGTTCATAACACTATTTCTAGGTCCCCACTTATTTGAGGATAGAGGCATCTCATAGTATTCAATTGATACAGGTCATATCCAATAGATTCAGTCCTAGAGATGAACACATCCTTTCCACAAAGTCCCTCCCTTCCTTTAAACTAGGTGTTTGCAGAATTTCCTTTATGAAAGGATTTTTTGCAATATACGCCTCCTACCCGCTCCCTAGCAGAAGGGCAAGAAAAGGACCTAGAGAAAGTGTTAAATGGAAAAAGAAAACAAACCTAAGTCAGGTCCTGTGCAAACATCACACAGAGACACTCCTTGCAAGGTTGCTTTCCAGTCATCTCCCCCAGAGTGCCCAGGCCACCTCCATGCCTATAGTGCAAAGAGAAGGAAACAGGATCCCTATAAGCAGCCAAGAAAAAGGAAACATTTTCAAAGTCACAGGGTCAGAGGATGTTCCTGGAGGCAGCAACTGAGGACATGTGTCCAGCTGGCATTTCCTCCTCTGACTTGCATGCACCAGCAGAAAGATGCTGCACATCAGAGCTATGAGAGCCAATAGATCCCCTCCTGTGACCCCTGTAAGGTGGCAGCCCAGGCACCTAGGAAGTTCAGATGCCCAGAGCAACCGCAGGCTTCTGCCCTGCTCAGGATATGCAACTCCTTCCCAGCTGGGCCAGTGTGACTGTGCAGTGTCACCCGTTACCTACAGCACATGCCCCTCTAATGCTTTGGAGAAGGGGCTGCTAACAGAGCAGCACCAGCTTTGACAGAACAATCCATCAAAAATAGTAGAGACCCCAACTTGTCCTTGTACTTCAGAAGGAGTGATGCTAATTCCCATTTGGACAACCACTAGCCGAGGCACAAGTCGTCTTCTTGCTCAGTTTTTGTAGTGTAATCTCACCGACAAGACAACAAATTCGTATTACTGTGTTCCCTCACAGATACAGAGCCATCTCCATGATGCAGCTTGCGCTGCTTTAAATAGGATTCCTGCAAAGCTTATCACACTCTCTATACCTCTATCAGTATTTCACCTTAAGAAAGGGTTAAAGCAGAGTAGAGATGCACATACTGTATCCATCGCTCAAACTTGAAGATGTCAATCTTATTATCAGTGTATATGGCACATGCAGCACTCTAAATTAGCTTCAAAGCATTACTCTGCCACACATATGCAAGCCTGCCAGATTACTGCTACACCTGCAGAATAGTAAAAAAAATATACTGAATATATTTTTTAAATTGATGATTTATAGCAAAGTTGTGAAAGTAAATCAATCATCTTATTTTACACAATTTATTTCAAATATTTATCAAAATATTTAGCTTCTGTTCAGAATTTATGTGAGTGTCATTAATATCAGCAGAGTGGAAATAGTTGCAAAGAACAAATTTCATGGTTGTCAGATTTCACAAACTCCTTTTTCCTGCATAAAATCCTAACGTATTTCAGAGAAGAAAGTTCACATATCATATTATTGAACTTCATTTAACTTTATGCCATAAACCCTATACTGTCATTGACAAAGCTGTTTTTAGATAAGGATGGAGTAAAGCTCATGGTTTACTCATTGCTATAGGACAGAGGGAGAGGGAAGGAGAAAAAAGCAGAAAGGGCTGAGCCAGAAGTTAGAACCGCAACTGAACACTTAGGCTTTAGATCTGGGTACTGCTCCGGTTGCAGACACCTTTCAGCTAAAGCCATGATTTAACTTGGACTTATAGGTCCAAGTTATACTTATACTGCAGCAGTTTGCCACTGCTGCAGTAACTTGGACAGACAAGCTTGGTACTCTGTCAAAGGGGCTATGTAGTTACTAATCCCATCTATTAATCTATTACCAATCACTATACTTATGGTTAGATTAGCATTTCATTAAAAACCACTCCTCAATGATGAAAGTTAATCATTAAAGCACTTAGCAATAGCATACTTGCAAATATTGGAAGGTAGGTAGATAAAAAGGTAGATAAAGAGTTCATGCGAACATATGAACATTTTTAGACAGGTTGACTTGGAGTACATCAGGCTGCATGAAAAACTTTAAAGCAAACAATTAACTGCAAAGGAGGTTTAAATGACTATGACAGGCTCTTCAAAAAGTTTAAATTATGTAACTTAAAATTAAATTTTAATGTGAACACTTAAGCAGTATGTTCTTCCAGCCAGAGAACTGGATCGTTCTACAAACTGTTCATACTCTGAAGAACAAACACTGCAAATCAACTGCTGATAAACCACCTACAGACCAAAACTTAGTCTTGAAATAGTTTTACTTTCAATACCCTATACCAGCTCACAAGAAAAAATGAATTCACAATTTAAAGTTCCTAAGCAATAGCTTGGGTTATTCAGTTATGCAACTGTGTCAGATCTCTACATGCAAGATCCCAGGCAGGGTATTTCAAATATCCAATGCACAGGCAGGGTCAGGAGCACCAGAACACATATAAAAGCATAGGGCATCCATATATCCTGTCATGTATTTGGAACCTCCTTCTCATTCTTACGTTAGTCAGCACTACTGCTTCAGGGAAAGGCACTACATAGCATTCAATCTGAATACGTACTGGGTGTTTCTGACAAAATGAAGCATCAAGGATTTCTTCAAGGATGGCTCAAAATTTGAGCAACATTTTCATATTTTGAACTGACAAACCAAAACACTAAGTCGCTCTGGAGACTGCTTTGGAATTTGTTTCTACATCTATGAAGTTGACAGAATAATCTTGCCCTTCAATAATCTCCTCCCCCTTAACCTAAGGGGCTGAATATGATGGATGGAAGCAAACAAAAATCCCTCCCCTCTTGCTCACCACCCCTGGCTCAGTCACCAACACATATTGGCAGGGTCAGCTTGTCATGGCAAGTTACACCAGCAAAAAACACTCTTGCAACTCCAACGCAATTCTGACAATTTATTCCAGGACCCTTTCCCCTAACAGTGTTCATTTCCAGATTTCCATCAGTTATTCTTAATTTCTCTGAACTAGTTTAAAAGTTATTGAGGGGAAAAGTGATAGACAGAGAAGAAAATTTGTAAAAATGAGATTCCTACTTTTTAGTGTTCTGTTCTAGGCTTACATGCAGAAGCAGCTTAAATGTCTGCTCATATTAGCACAGCTCTTCACTGTGCTGATTAATCATACTGCACTTCCTGCCTTTAAGACTGTTAGAACTCTGCCTTTTATTACAAAAATTCCATCTAGACTAAGATCTGTGGAGAATCAGCCCTAATCAGGCTGAAGCCTGTCCTGTCCTTCACAGATGCTCATCTTTACTTCCACTGACTGTACTACTGGCTTCAATGGAGATGCATGTTTAACCATCACAAAAACCTACCAACAAATCAGCTAATAAACTGCAGAAGCTTAAGCCAGTGCAAACCGAAGCTGCACCTCTGTTGGAATAAAGAGATCTTAAAATGTGTTAACTTATGAATTAAAAATATACTCCTATCACCCAGTAATTCTTGGAGAACTTGGAGCACACTTCATGTGTTCAACTAAATATACTGAGAGCATTTTTAAAGCATGTGTGACCTAGGCCATACAGTCTGACCAAGATTAAAAAGTAAATATAATCTAAAGGAATGCAAAAAGGACAAAAAGCATTAGCCTTCCTGACTCAGGTTTCAGTATATCAAAACAGAGGGTTACTTGAAAACTTAACTTGGCTGTCTGACTACCAATTCACATTTCATTTTATGATGTTCTCTGAGGATGGGGATAAGAGTCATTCTCAGCATAGATATTTAGGTAGGGAAACATCTTAGGAAAAAAAGGAAACCAAGAAAAAATAAAATTCTGAGTTAGGAAATATGCTAAGAAATCCACTCAGACTCCCTTTTGACAATCTAAAGCTAAAAGGAGTTAAGTGATTAACAAAAATAATTTAATTGAAAACATGCTTGGTTTCAAATCACAGTTTTTAGCCTGCTAACCACAGCAAGGAAATGGTTGCTCCCAATGGAATTCTTGTTCCCTTCAAGGCTGTAGAAAACCTTACGCTCTACATCTTAGCAGAACAACATTATCCCAGTTGCATCAAGTTACCAACAAGGAAATTTTCCTGGAGAGGGGCATTTCTGTTTTTAAAAAGTGGAACTTTCTCTAGTTCATTGCTAGAACTACGCAAAGCATACTGTACACACAGCAAACTTACCCCTTACACCTAAGCAGGCTATTTAGAAAGATTCTACCTTTGACAGCATATCATTCAGCTACACTTTGCTAGCACATTCAAAAGACTATTCAGCAGTTGTGGGTGCACAAAGGGGGACCAGAAGACAGCAAGAAGTAAACAGCATCTCATCAGCAAAATGCCAACAGTTATTTACAGCAGTGCTCCCACCGCTTCCTCCCGAAGCAAAGCGCAGCAGGTGATTTGGCTTCTCTTCCAGCACAAGGTTCAGAGACCAAGGTGCGCTCATGCACCTAAATAGAAAGGTTGTTATTGATGAAGGTTAGAGAGGCAATGGCTGCAACTACAAAAGTGTTTCCATTTCAAATTGTAATACAAGGAAGAAGGAAAAAAATTCAAAAATACTGTTTTATTTCAACCTTTTCAAGCATTAAGCTATACCCTGCTGCTGCTTTTTGCTGACAATTTCCCTGTGTTTTATTGACACAGTGATCCATACTAACACGCAGAAGACATTTACAGCGTTAATCACCTAGGGATAGGCTGGTAACGCTATTTAAAACATTAACGCTGCCACAGGATCATTTTAGCTTTCCCCAAACAGATTCCAAGCCGACGTGCTGAAGGGATGGAATGGTGGGGCGTTGCCATGGAAACCCTGTACCACTACACACTTTGCCATGACAACCGGTCCTCCATGGAATACTAATGAGTGCCCATGGCAACAGGAAGTTAAAGAGATGTCGGGAGACCAAATACTTCATGTATCATTTATAATAAGCTATAAATATATTTGTACCTTTCCTGGGCAAGACCCAGTGGTTTCTGAAGCCCTGCAAACTCTTGCATCTGAAACAATATTACAGAGTGCAAAAATTACACAGTAGTAGTATGTCAATGCTACATTCTGTTCCACAAAGAATCTGCAGTCAGCATTCCCCACTTGCCATTTTGCATATAAATATTGATGTCAACCTATCAAATACCATACAGAACACAGAAAACATCATATATAAGTAACTGTGGCCACTGAAAAAGGTGCTATTCTTTCCTAATACAGAGCACTGTAATGAGCACACATTCTCCTTATGGCAACTGTTGCAAGTCATTCTCCAAAGAGAGACAGCATCGCCTCAGGATTTAAGAAAAGATAAGAATTCTAACTGCTTTATAAGAATGTTCCAGCAATACAGTGCAAGAACTTTGCTTTTAAAAAAAACAATCTATGATTGGAAGTTACCAACAGAACTAAATCTTCATATTAAAAGAAAATATTTTTGGTTAAATTATATTTGTTGTAACCGCATCAAGTACTTGATAAAAACATGAACTTTGGGGCATTTTCCTGATCATAAATGATCAAAATCAAATACTTCAGACTTTTCCAGGTATCCTGTCAGCAACCTCCTGCCACTGAGAGGAAAAAAAGGAAAGGAGGAGTGGCACCATCTGGAAAGCCAGTGCTACTTGTCATGGCAGCACTGTTACATAAGGCATATTCAGAGGCAGCATGGCTAGGCCATGGAAGACACCCAGGGAACACAAAGCCCGTGCTTCTAGCTGGCACCAGCAGCGAGAACACAAGATAGTGATATTTAAGATTTTTCTCACATCTTATGACTCATTTTTGTAACTTAAGCCTCTCTGTGAGCTCACGCTCTAAGATACAGAATCAGGTAAGTGTTAGATGAAAGGCTTGTTTTCCTTGCCCCTTTCCACATTCGGCATGTTCTTGCGCAGATGATTGTGCATGTCTTGCGCAATGCTCCAGGTGTAAACAGATCAGCTACCGCATCTCCTAAGGGCCAGAGCACTGAAGTCAGCATCAGGGGATAAAAATCTGCTTTATATAAGGTATTTCACAATAGCCACATGCCTGCAAACTTCCAAGGTGTCAGATTCCCACCAGACTGGAGTGAGTGCAGCAGCTGACGCTATCCAGTGGTAAAAATCCCCAACCGCTACCACTTCTGCAAGTCACTTCAAGCCGAGGAGGCAACCCACAGGACCGAATGCCTCTCTAACCTGGATGAGGTGCAACAGTTATAGTTACCCGCCCACTAATCCTCATCTAGCTTGGTTGAGACCAGAAGGAACTACAAGGATGAGTGTAAAAGAAGTCTGAATTAATAATCACCTGACCAAAACATCTGCTAAGAGGTCATTCTCCAGCAAGATTCCTATAGGAATCTCAAAACAGCTGAACTGGGAAGACCTTCTTTATCTGGGGCCAAAGCCTTACAAAGCTCTCAGGAACAGCACAGAAACATGGCCTAGTCTCTATGCAAATGGTCATACTGTGTGGAACACAAGCACACACACAGTCATTCAGCATTATCAGATTAGTGTAAACACCCACTGAACAAATTCAGGTTTCAGTGAGTTGCAGAAACCTTTTAATTGGCACATATAGTGTGATCTGAGAAAAAATACGGGATGAAATAGCACTACCAAGTGAGAACCATGGCATGGTATGCAATGCTAAAATTAGTTTCTGTAAAATGGTGTCATAGAAAAAAAGACACAACCAACTTAACAAGCTAGATCATTTTTTACTTCACAAGCTTCAACTGGTATAGGTTGTCACAGACACAACAGAACTGTTTCCCCCATAGACATAACCCATGGGGAGTCGTGCACAGAGGAGGGCCAGAGCCTGCGTTCTTGCTGTAGCAGCACACAGTTCTACTCAGCACAAAGTGCCTCATACCTAACCTGACGACATGCGATTGAATCCAAGTCTTCAGTATCACTAAATACCCCACTCTACAACCAGATCTTTATTCTGTCAGCATGTAGATTTAATAGGAACTGTGTATGAGAATGGGAAAGGGAATTTACATAAAGGGGTTAGGATTACACAGCAACGTACCTACAAGCATCTGCATGGCATCAGAGACTACTCATAGTCCCTATTTTGCATCAGTATTTTGCTTTTTCTAGGTTATATTTATCATCCTTTGTCTCACCCTCCTGTTTTGGGGGGGAGACTTATCTGCTGCAAGAGGGGATGTAACTGGCATCATCTCCTACAAAGGAAAACAAATGTACCTGATCCGGGGCTGCAACAACAATTCCTACCAAGCACAGGTGGCAGAGGAAAGGCAGCGACACTCTTCCAGCAGTGCAGTAAGGGAAAGTCACAGCAAAGACAACTGGAAAGAATGTCTTCACTAACCCAAGGAGACCAGTCTTGAAAGCACTCCTTGAACTAAGGAGTTTTATCAGGATAGGCTGCTCTGTGCACAAAGCTGTAAGATCAACCAGTAAGAAAGGACAATGCTCTTACCCAAAGAATGCTCTGTACTCTCAACTTCTTTGGTTCTTTAATCTGAAATGTAGGAAATTTGTTCATATTACTGTTCTCCAGTACAAGGATACACATTATGTGTATTTAGTGTATACACACTAAAAACTACAGATGTTCTAAGAGACCCAATAATTCCCGCATAACTGAGGCTCCAACATTAGCATTACTATAAAGAAATGAAAGGTCTAGATAAACTTTAACAGCCGTTAATAGCTGTGCTGCATATAAAGCACTGACATACTTGTTCCAGACAGTAGACTGAAGCATCTCCACTTTCCAAATGAGATGTAAAGGAAGGAATTGCCTCCATCTTTTCACCAAAATTGAAACACTTGGTACATAGGCTCTTATCACAGAAGCCTCTTTATCAGGCCTGCTCAGGACTATCCTGAGGATACCCCCTCAAACTTGTTGAACCTCTCCTAGTGACATGTCACACAGCATATACAAGCTATATACAACCATGTACTGTTTCTTTCAGTTCCAGATTGTACAATTGCAGCTCATCTGAAAATCCACTTGGGCTTGTACATACACACAAGACACTACTTCTGAGC
Organism: Crypturellus tataupa; assembly: GCA_034781795.1. Classification (NCBI taxonomy): domain Eukaryota; kingdom Metazoa; phylum Chordata; class Aves; order Tinamiformes; family Tinamidae; genus Crypturellus; species Crypturellus tataupa. Next base: position 3,054,173 of record JAWLRI010000460.1, on the reverse strand, counting down.
CATGCCCAATTCAAAGCCAACATATAGTAGAGTGCTTCCCAAAGTGTTAGGGTCTTGTTTCTCTTAAGCTCCCAAAGATATTAAAGAGAATGCTTTAAAGAGCTGAGGAAAAACCCATGTAATAAATGCAATTAAGATCTACCTCAGTCTCTACATTGTGTGGAAACCTTAAGTGCCCTTGATCTTTGCCACTCCCATACTTAGATTGTGGTTTCTCATACAGAATTTACATATTTCCATATTTTTCCTCTTCAAACCTCTCAGTTAATACAGCTTACAATGATCTCACATTTTTATGTGGAGAGCTTCTTATTTCAGGAAAATCAAAAATGTGAAAAATAGTACTGGACATCAGTTTAATTTATTAAATGCTCAGAGGAAGCAATCATAATAAAACTAGCATAACTGAAGAAAGAATAAAGCACTTTATTGACTTTAATTACATACAACCAGCGCCACACAAACACACAGCACTTGGA